>JBBUKS010000017.1:9714484-9757424 GCA_038050645.1 Hedychium gardnerianum
AAACCATGAGGGCCTAGGCCCAAAGTGGACAATATCATACCATTGTGGAGATATCTAAATTCCTTCGGTCCTAACATTATCCACAGTGTAAACCTTCTTAAGTTGAATTTTCCTGGAAGCAATCAACTCTCTGATCTTGTGAAACCTCACATCAATATGCTTGGTTCTTGCATGATACACCTGATTCTTCGCCAAATAGATAGCATTCTGACTATCACACAACAACTTGACTCCATCTTGTTGAACGCCCAATTCTTTGACCAACCCTGTAAGCCATAAAGCTTCCTTTTTCTTGAATACCCACTTGCACCCTATAACTCGTTTTCCTTGAGGAAGTTCCACCAGATCCCACGTTTGGTTCTTATGCAATGACTTATCTCCTCTGTCATAGCACCCATCCACTTGTCATTCTCAGAGTTGTGAACCGCCTCCTGAAAAGATGTAGGGTCTCTACTACTGGTGATGAGTACATAAGATATCAAGTCCTCAAAATTATATCCGGTGGGTGACTTTATGACTCGTCTCGTCCTGCCTCCAACTATAGTACGATGTTCTGTGTGTTCTGAGCTATCATCATTAGAGTCATGAGTCTCTAGCTTCACCTGCACAACGTCCTTCTCCTTGTTGCGTTGTGGTATTTCTTTTCCATCTCCCTGAGTACTCTGTAACATGACATTCTCGTCAAACACCACATCTATGATGATCACCACCTTGTTTGTTTTAGAATCCCAAAACTTGAAGCCTTTAACTCCTTTCTGATACCCCAGAAAAATGCATTATTTTGACTTTGCATCCATCTTTGATCTTTCCTCACTAGATATGTGCATATAGGCTGGAGATCCAAAAAATTGAAGATGAGAGTAATCTACTGGATTCCCTATCCACACTTCCTCTGATACTTTATCTTCTAGTACTACCCTTGATGATCTATTAATAAGATAACATGTCATATTAACCTCTTCCGTCCAAAAATTCTTTGTTAGTCTTGCATTTAGTCTGAGACATCTTACCTTCTCAATGATTGTCTTGTTCAATTTTTCTGCTACATCGTTCTGCTTTGGTGTCCTACGAATCGAGAAATATCTCATAATCCCATGCTGCTCACAAAATTCTTGAAACTTTGAATCTATGTACTCAGTCTCATTATCTGATCTAAGACATTTTATCTTCTTCCCGATCTGGTTCTCCACTTCAATTTTCCACAACTTAAACTTCGAAAAGTTTCAGATTTGTGACGTATGAAGTATACTCAAACCTTTCATGAGTAATCATCAATAAAACTCACAAAGTACAAGTGCCCTCCATGTGATGCTACATTAGCAAGTCCCCAGAGATCCTTATGTATATAGTCTAGAATTTCTTTCGTCTTGTGAGTTGCCATCTTGAATTGCACTTTTCTATGTTTCCCGAGAATACAAAATTTGCAGAATTCAAGCTTACACGTCTTGATTCCCTTCAATAACTCTCTCTTGTGAAATTTCAATATCTCACGTTAACTCATATGCCCTAGTCGCATATGTTATAAGATTGTACTGTCAGATTCAGATTCCACTGAGGCAACTCCACCTAATGTTAGGATCGAAGAAATTCATATATCTCCACAATGGTATGATATTATCCACTTTGGTCCTAAGCCCTCATGATTTTATTCTTAGGCTCTTTATCCAAAAGATCTCATACCAATGGAGATATCTTTCCCTTAAAAGCTCATGATCTTTCTCATGTGTTTTCAATATAGACTTTGTTTGCAACCTTGCAACCCCAACAATCTCTCTCAAACGAAGGACCACAAGATCTCCCGTCCGATCCTCGACCCACCGGGTCTTCCTGTCCCTCGGTCCACCTGACCTACTAGGACTTCCTTACCTAGACGCAACTAGGACTTCCTGCCTAGTGTCTGGTCCTCTTGATCTGGACAAGGGAGCTCCTACTTCCTTTATTTGAGGTTAATACTCTACTCACATGGTTCGATTAGACCATAACTCTTGTGCACAGTCGGCGATTAGACCTTCTGGTAGTTCGGGCTTTGATACCAATTGTTAAGATCGTAGGAATTCACATATTTCCACAATGGTATGATATTGTCCACTTTGGGCCTAAGCCCTCGTGATTTTGTTCTTAGACTCTCTGTCCAAAATGTCTCATACCAATGGAGATATTTTTTCCTTATAAGCCCATAATTTTTCTCATGTGTTTTCAATGTGAGACTTTGTTCAGAGCTCCCTTATGCTCACTGATTGTAACTACAACTAATACTATGCAATGTACTTAGTGAGATCAAGTTCTTCCTTAACTCTAGTATATGTCTGACATCACATAGGGTTCTGATCACACTATCAAACATCCTAATTCTGATGTTCCTTATGCCGATAATTCTGCAAGAAGTATCATTCCCCATCAACACTGAACCAGAATCCACTACCCTATAGGTGTCAAATCACTCCTTGTTTGGAGTCATGTGATAAGAACACGCAAAATCTAAGATCCATGCATCTGTTAGTTGGTCCAAATTGGACATGATCGATAGCACATCTCCATTACCGTTCTCTAAATTTTCCTCTTCAACAATGATTACAGATTTCTATTAGGACTAAAGGAATTTAGATATCTCCATAATTGTATGATATTATCTACTTTAGGCCTAAGCACTCATGAATTTATTTTTGGGTTCTACCCCAAATTTCTCATACCAATGGAGATATATTTCCCTTAAAAGTCCATGATCTTTCTTATGTGTTTTCAATGTAAGACTTTGTTTGCAATCATACAACCCCAATAATCCCCCCCCCCCGTAAACGAAGGACCACAGGGCCTCTCGTCCGATCATCGACCGATCAGGTCTTTCTGCCCCTCGGTCCACCCGACCTACTAGGACTTTCTTGCCTAGCCACAATTAGGACTTCCTGCCTAGTGTCTGGTTCTCTTGATCCGGACACGGAAGCCCCTACTTCTTTTGTTCGAGGTCAATACTCTACTCACATGGTTCGATTAGACCATAACTCTTGTGCATAGTCAACGATTAGACCTTTTGACAGTCTGGGCTCGGATACCAATTGTTAGGATCGAAGAAATTTAGATATCTCCACAATAGTATGATATTGTCAACTTTGGGCCTAAGCCCTCATGGATTTATTTTTGGGCTCTACACAAAAGGTCTCATACTAATGAAGATATATTTCCCTTATAAGTTCATGATCTTTCTCATGTGTTTTTAATGTGGGACTTTGTTTGTAACCTTGCAACCCTAACAATTTCAACGAACTACATTGGTTCTCTGCAATATTTTTTTTTTATCTCTGGACAATCTCTCTTCATATGACCTTTGCCTCCACACCACGTGATCACCTTCTTCCTTCTTACTTAGAACGAGCCTTGTTGTCATTATCTAATTCATGTCGAGATTTGCTTCTACCACGCTTTTGGTTACTATTTATCATAAGTCCTTCTCCCTGAGAAACTTCGTTGTTTACTTTCTTTTTTTAATAAAAACCTAGCAATGCACCTGTGACCTCCTCCAATTTAAGAGTTTCTTTACCCCACATCAAAGTAATAATCAAATTCTCATACGTAGGAGATGAAAGTAGAGAATCAGCAACATCAGCGCCTTGTCTTCGTCCTCAATCTTCACATCAACCCGCTTCAAATCGCTCATGATCTGGTTGAATAAATTGATGTATTGGCTCAGATCGGTTCCCTCTGTCATTTTCTGCCCGAATAACTTTTGCTTAAGATACAACTTATTTGTCAATGACTTTGACATGTATCGACTTTCCAGCTTTTGCTAAACTGCCACTGGTGACTTCTCATCCATAACATGGTACATCACATTATCCGTAAAACAAAACTTGATTGTTGTCACTACATTTGCCTGAAATTCTTCTCAATTTGATCTCTTCATGCTTTCTAGTTTCCTTTTTACTAGCGCCTTCATCATGCCTTGTTGTACCAACAAGTTTTGACCCTCCTCTGTCATAATCGGAAGTTTTCGATTTCGTCAAACTTCACCATATCAAACTTCACAAAAGACGTCCCCGACATGTTGAAGAAATCCGCCAAAACCTCGCTCTGATACCAATTGTTGCGAAAATAGGAGCAACACCTCTCAACCTTTAATGTGGAAGAAGAGAAAGAGAGAAGAAGATATCACGCGGAGCAACGAGATAAATACGCACGAGAAAGAACAAACACAAAGAAGAAGAAGAGTTACCATGGTTCGATGACGTGCTTACTCCATGAAACGACCGAAGATTTATTAAAATTATCTCTAAAAAATCATATACAATAGGCTTACAATGATCCCTATAAATAGTGTACAAATTTTATCATGTCAAAACAAACTGAAAAAAATAACATAATTTTATTACGAAAAAGTCATAATAGATTTTTCGCCGTTTTCGACCATAGCCGTGCCTCCCCTTCATTTCATCTATGACGTCTTTACATTGACCTTCACGTCGATATGAGTCAATCTGTTAACGGACCGTGTCTTCCTCTTGGAGAGAGCAAAAGGAAGCTGGAATTTGATCACGGCTCAGAACAATGACGTCTCGAGAGGGATGACTGATCCCTATTTGGAGTCGTTACAAGGTCTCTATAAGGATAATTGCTGAAAATTATTTAGTTATGTAGCATTTTCTCAAGCTAATGGGGACGTCGATCAGAAACGTACAGACATCAGTGAAAGCATAGCGGACATCTGCCATAATCTCCTTGGTAAACTCTTGAAATCGGAAAGTGTTGTCGACAATTGGAAAACCATCTACAATAAAATGTTGGAAAATAATTGCGCTTGTCAGGAGTCTAATGAGAAGTCACCATCAATTGAACTACGATGAGCTGGTCAAGATGTGGACAACACAAGGTTGGGTATAGAGAATGCCGGAAGCCAATGGTAGCGTGCTCTTTAACCACCTTCGATCGATGTCATTCGTCGAACGCTCCACCAAATCTTGTTCAAGCAAAACTACATGCAAATACATAATGCCCAACCTGATTCATCGTCTTGCATGCTCTCTATCTAAGAATGAGTTACTGATTATGGAAGACAATGGCATAGAAGAATTGCCAGATTCATTTGACAAGCTAGTTCACCTGAGATACCTTGGCCTTGCTGGAACTAATGTCAAAGAGCTACCTGAATCTGTAGAAAACCTGTACATTTTAAAGACTTTGGAGCTCAAATTTTGCTACAACCTTTCCTCTTTACCGCAAGGAACAAGTAACTTCGTCAACCTAAGGCATCTCATTTTGCATCTTGACTGGGAATGGATTAAGGATTTGAGTTCAATGCCTACCGGAATCAATTACTTGACTTCTCTGATGACATGGTCAAGATTCACTGTAACCAAGGAGGATGGCTGCAGCCTAAGGGAATTGAAGGACTTGGACCTTCACGGGGAGCTCTGGATCTGCAAGAATCTGGCAATTCTTCTATGCCATTGTTGCTCAGATTCAACAACCATAGGTCTTTTAGTTACAAATCTTCTGGAATTCTGCCCACACCTGCCTCGGATTCATTGAACAATTTCAGCACCCTCAAACTCACCTGATCGAATAGTTTCTCAAACAAAATCTGGTCCTTTCTATGAAATAAAGATTCATAATGAAATTATCTGATGGAGGATTCAACTCATTGTCTTCCATAACCCGTAACTCATTCTTAGAGAGAGATCATGCAAGACGACGAATCAGGTTGGACAGTAACCAACACTCTCGATCATCCAATTGAGACTCTAAGTCATCCAATAGGTATGCCTGTAAACCTAATAACTCATCTGCAATGAGTCACATAACCAACTAATCTCGTACATTAACCAACACTCTCGATCATCCAATTGGGACTCTTAGTCATCCGATCAGTATGCCTGTCAACCTAATAACTAATCTGGCATGAGCGACATAACCAACTAATCTTGTACATATGTGATATGCCTCAATTGATGCACCCTTGTCATCCCAACTGATGCATATGATCGCCTCTAACCCCACAGGATTGTTCAACACAAGTTCATAATATATATCTTTTTAAATGACTGAATATAGCATAATTTTAAAATATTCATGTGATATGCATGTGATATGCCTCTCGCCTTGTAAAAATATTTTCCCAAGTCGTCGTTGGTAAAGCCTTTCGTTTCCAGGCAACTACCCAATCCATAATTTTAATATAGCACTAGCCGCGTTTTTATAAATGATGTGTCGTCGTGTATAAAAATTATTTTCTCTGTAGCCGAAAGTCTTCCCGAGTCGTCGTTTGTAATGTCTTTCGTTTCCAGACAACTACCCATGCCATAATTTTAATCGCACCTCGCATGTTTCCTAGAACACTCCATTCGGATCGGCATTTGTTCCTCCTTTACTCTTCCCTCCCTCATCTCCCATCTGCCCGGCCTTCGCCATGGATTACATCTACGAGATCCTGAAAGAGATCCTCACGGAGTTAGGCAAGAATTTCATCTCGTGGGTTCTCTCCGTGGTCTGCACCAAGGCATCCCTCATTCAAGGCCTCGAGGACGATGTCGCCAAGCTCCAGAGAACCCACCAGCGGATCCAGTCCTTCCTCATCGATGCTGAGTCGCTTGACATCGTCAAGGAAGTCGTCAGGGGCTGGGTCTGCGAGATGAAGACCTCCGCCTTCGACGCGGAAAACCTTATCGACGAGTTCCAGACTCTCGTCGACGTCATCAAGCACGCCAAGGAGGCTCCTTCCCGTAAAAGGAAGTTGCCAGTCTCCTCTTTCATCGGCGTCAAGATCAAGCGTCACAGAATCGCGACGGATATTGCCAAGATCGAGAGGAGACTCGACGAGATCCACGAAAGCCGGAGAAATCTTCGATTGAAGCCCTCAGATGGGCAGCAGCGAACCGACGGCTCGAATGAGATGGACTCTGTTCCTGCCGTTGCAACCTTCGACGAATCTAAAATCTTCGGAAGAATCGAGGAGCGCGAATCAATTGTGGCCACTCTCAAAGCCGATTCGGTCTCGAATATACGTGTGGTTGTGATCTATGGCCTCGCTGGAATCGGTAAAACTACACTCGCCCAATTAGTCTTCAAACATTTCTCTAAGAGTGATGGAGAGGCGGGTTCCTCAAACCCTACTAAATCTGTGATCGATGACAACTTTGAGATGATGATATGGGTGTCTTTGATGAAAGCGTACGATATAGTAAAGGCTACACAAGAGATAATCAAAGAGATAACTGGGGAAAACTGCTGGAGTCAAGATTTTAGCCACCTGCAAAATCGTCTTAAGGAACTTGTGAAAGGCAAGAAATTCTTGCTTGTGCTTGACAATTTCTGCGTGAAGGAATCCATGTTCTGGGAGAGACTGTGTCTTCCTCTTATGGTGGGAGCAAAAGGAAGCCGGGTTTTGATCACGGCTCAGAATGATGGCGTCTCGAGGGGAATGATCGATCGCCATTTGGTGCGGTTACAGGGTCTCCAGAAGGATTATTGCTGGAAACTGTTTAGTGCTATAGCATTTCCCCAAGCTAATGGGGACGTCGATCAGAAACTTAAAGACATTGGTGAAAGCATAGCGGACAGCTGCGAGGGTTCGCCTCTTGCCACAATCACTGTTGGCAAACTCTTGGTATCGGAAACTAATGTCGACAAGTGGAAGACCATCTGCAATGAAATGCTACGTCTAGGAAACAATAGCGCTTGTCCAATCTTGAGGAGTCTCATGATAAGTTTCCATCAATTGAACTATGAATCGAAGCAGTGCTTTGCTTTTTGCTCTATTTTTCCGGATAATTATGAGTTTGACAAAGATGAACTCGTCAGGATGTGGATAGCACAAGGTTTGGTACAGGGAATGCCAGAAGCCAATGGTAGCGTGCTTTTTAACAACCTTCTATCAATGTCATTCTTCGAACGCCTCACCAAATCTTGTTCAAGCAAAACTACATGCAAATACACAATGCCCAAATTGATTCGTCGGCTTGCATGCTCTCTCTCTAAGAATGAGTTACTGGTTATGGAAGACAATCAGTTGAATCCTCCATCAGGACAATTTCGTTATGCATCTATATTTCATAGAAAAGACCATATTTCGTTTGAAAAACTATACAATCAGGTCAGCTTGAGGGTGCTGAAATTGATCGATGAATCTGGGGCAGGTGTGGGCAGGATTCCAAAAGATTTGTTTAACAAACTAAAATACCTATGGTCGTTGGATCTGAGCAACAGCGGCATAGAAGAATTGCCAGATTCAGTTGGCAAGCTAGTTCACCTGAGATACCTTGGCCTTGCTGGAGCCAATGTCAAAGAGCTACCTGAATCTATAAAAAACCTGTACAATTTGCAGACTCTGGATCTCAAATTTTGCTACCACCTTTCCTCATTACCGCAAGGAACAAGTAACTTGATCAACCTAAGGCATCTCATTTTGCATCTTGACTGGGAATGGATTAAGGATTTGAGTTCCATGCCTACTGGAATCAATTACTTGACTTCTCTGAAGACATTGTCAAGATTCACTGTGAATGAGGAGGATGGCTGCAACCTAAGGGAATTGAAGGATTTGGACCTTCATGGGGAGCTCTGCATCTGCAAGCTTGAAAACGTTACTAATGCAAGTGATGCAGAAAAAGCTAATTTGAGGGCGAAGGAGCACATTGACAAGCTGATGCTGCGATGGAGCGGTGAGACCTCTAGTGTGCAACAAAGCGCTAATACTTGGAAAGAAGTTGCCGATAAATTGCAGCCACATGAGTATCTAAAATGCCTGTGGATCTTGAATTATCCTGGTAGCGAATTTCCAGATTGGCTGGCGAACACTAGTTTCTCGAGGATGGAAACGGTGAGGCTATCTTGCTCTGAAGAGTGTGAATCCTTGCCGCCACTTGGGCTGCTACCTAAGCTCAACCACTTGCATATAGAAGGGATGAAGAAACTGAGAAACTTAGGGAATATGGAGGGGTTTCCATCTCTGGAGACTCTTACGATAAAAGACATGCCTGTTTTGGAAACGTTTTGTGAATTTGTAGACGGTGAATTTCCTATGCTCCGTAAGATTGTTATTTCTTTGTGCCCCAATTTACCTGATAGGCTGGATGTTCCCGAGAGGATAGATTTTTCAAGAATTGATGCACCATCCGCTGACAATGGCAATGGAAATGATAGGTCTTGATCTCTCATTCTGAGTAATAGCAATGTGTATGATGATTTGTGTGTTTACTATGCAGGCTCAGCCAATACTTTAAGGATGACTATGGATTTTCTTCTCTTTTTGTTCTCAGATGCGTATATGTTGAATGTTGTTTCTTTGTTAAATGAAACTTTTTTTTAAGTCAGAGCAGTAAAAGCCATGTCATCTCAATCTAATAGTCTTGCATCGCATTGACATTTATTTTAGCTATAAATGCAGTTTGTCTTCCTTGTAGAACAGTGACCTGTAATATAGGCAAATATGATGGTATAATACAGGCAAATCATGAACCCGATAAGTTAGTGAAAAATCCACATAAAATGGTAAAACCAATCTGGACGAGATCTACGAAAACCAGAGGAATCTCATATTGAAGCCCTCAGATGGACAGCGGCAAGGAGTGTGAATCGGTTGTGGCCACTCTCAAAGCCAATTTGGTTTCGAATCTACATGTGGTTGTAATCTATGGCCTCGCTGGAATCGATAAAACTACACTCACCCAATTAGTCATCAAACCCTATTAAATCTGTCAGCAATGACAACTTTCAGATGATGATATGGGTGTCTTTGGCAAAAGCGTACAACATCGTAAAAGTTCCATAAGAGATTATCAAAGAGATAACTGGGGAAAACTGCTGGAGTCAAAGCTTTAACCGCATGCAGAATCGTCTTAAGGAACTTATGAAAGGCAAGAAATTCTTGCTTATGCTTGACAATTTCTGCACTAACGAACCCATGTTCTAGGTGAGACTGTGTCTTCCTCTTATGGAGGGAGCAAAAGGAAGTCAAATTTTGATCATGGCTCAAAAATGATGACATCTTGAGGGGGATGACCGATCCCCATTTGAAGCAGTTATAGGGTCTTAAGAAGGATGATCACTTGAAACTGTTTAGTGATATAGCATTACCCCAAGCTAATGGGGACGTCGATCAGAAACTTAAAGACATCAGTCAAAGCATAACGGACATCTGCCAAGTTCGCCACTTGCCACAATCTCCCTCAGCGAACTCTTGAAATTGGAAACTAATGTCGACAACCAGAAGGTCATGTGCTATGAAATGCTACTTCTGGAAAACAATAGCACTTGTCCAATCTTGAGGAATTTCATGACAAGTTACCATTAATTGAACTAAGAATCAAAGCCGGGCTTTGTTTTTTGCTCTATTTTTCCAAATAATTATGTGATTGACAAAGTGGCCAAGATGTGGACAGCTCAAGGTTGCGTCTCGAAGGGCACCGAGAAATAACAATATAAATGAGTTTAGGAAATTCACAAAACGTTTCCAAAACAGGCATGTCTTTTATCGTAAGAGCCAAGATGGAAACCCCTTCATATTCTCAAGTTTCTAAGTTTCTTCATCCCTTCTATATGCAAGTGTTTGAGCTTAGGTAGCAGCCCAAGAGGCAGCAAGGATTAACACTCTTCAGAGCAAGATAGCCTCACCGTTTCTATACTCAAGAAACTAGTATCTGCCAGCCAATTTGGAAAGTCGCTACCAGGATAATTCAAGATCCATAGGCATTTTAGATACTTATGTGGCTGCAATTCATCGGCAACTACCTTCCAAGTACCAGTGCCTTGTTGCACACTAGAGGTATCATCAATCCATCGCAGCATCAGCTTGTCAATGTGCTCCTTCGCCCTCAAATTAGCTACTTCAGCATCACTTATATTAGAACCGTTTTCAAGCTTGCAGATGCAGAGCTCCCTATGAAGGTCCAAGTCCTTCAATTCCCTTAGGTTGCAACCATCCTCCTTGGTCACGGTGAATCTTGAAAATGTCTTCAGAGTAGTCAAGTAATTGATTCCAGTAGGCATGGAACTCAAATCCTTGATCTGTTCCCAGACAAGATGCAAAATGAGATGCCTTAGGTTGAACAAGTTACTTGTTCCTAGCAAAATTTTAGCTCCAAAGTCTGCAAATTGTACAGGTTTTCTACAGATTCAGGTAGCTCTTTGGCATTGGTTCCAGCAAGGCCAAGGTATCTCAGATGAACTAGCTTGCCAACCGAATCTGGAAATTCTTCAATGCCACTGCTGGTCAGATCCAACAACCGTAGGTATTTTAGTTTGTTAAACAAATCTTCTGGAATCCTGCCCACATCTGCCCCAGATTCATTGAACTCAGCATTCTAAAGCTCACATGATTGTATAGTTTCTCAAACAAAATATGATCCTTTCTATGAACTAAAGATGCATAACAAAATTGTCCTGATGGAGGATTGATCACTTCAACTAATTGTCTTCCATAATCAGTTACTCATTCTTAGAGAGAGCATACGATGATGAATCAGTTTGGGCATTGTGTATTATGTAGTTTTGCTTGAACAAGATTCAGTGGAGCGTTCGACGAATGACATCTCAAAGGTTGTCGCTCGCAGTAAAGAGCTCTCAGTCACAGGCGGTCTAGCTTCTCTCTAGGTTTCCGGCCATCCACCACCTCGGCGAGGAGAGTAGGATTGTGAAGTACAGGTCAAGCTGGTTGTGACGAACTTAGGGAGAAGCTGAGGGTCCATCAGATCGCTGGAATGCCCTGAATGAGCCCCGTTCAGAGAGTGCTCCGACCATGCGCCTCTGAGCAGGAGACGGATTTCAACAGGAAGCAGTGATGTATGAGCGCCGAGAAAGAAGGGGAAGGCCTCTGGGAGACAGACACCGCCGGGATGGAGCTCTGAACTGGAGCATGGAGCCCAGCTGATCGCCGGATTTCTTGAAGGTGCAGGGCACACAGTGACACGGTCCGGAACCACATTAAGCCACTAATCTACATATGAAACACTACAAGCACCAAAAGACTACACACTACAAACACAAGATAGCAGGCGGTGAAACAGAGCAGCGGAGTTGGTCGGAGCGAAGTGGCTGGTCGCAGAAACGCCACTGGAGGTCCACCCCGATCACACAGGACTGTGGAGACACGGAGAACAACTGGAACTTCTGTAAATACACGGAAAAGGGGGAGGGAGGAAGCTCTCCAGCGGTGCAGGAGAGAACGAGCATCGCCGGAGGCGAGGGAGACGACGAAGACTTCGAACTGACCGTTGACGATAACCACATCTGGACTTCTCCCATCAGCCAACCAATCAACCACGAGGATTAGGATGACGTAGCGGCTCGGTTTTCAACATTGGTAGGTGAAGCGGCAATTTCAATTTCAAACATTTGGATCAGGTTGAGATCCAACATCCAATTAACTTAATGCGTGGATCGGACGGCGTGGATTTCCTTCAACGAGGTCTTTGGATCCAACGGTGGGTACAACTGCAATCAAACCATGTCAGCGAGTCAGCGGTCCAAGTGGGTGGTCAGAAGTCAACAGGTCAAAGGCTGGACAATGGAGATCCACCCACACAAGGAGACCGAATCCAACGGTTGTTAATGGCGCCGGTCAACTGAAGGCTGACTTACAATCTAAACCGCTGAAGCTCGAATCTAGCGGCTCGACGAGGTCATCATCTTCTCCCGCATGCAGCATGTACAGGAGACCGTTGGCCCCTCGTCGGGGATGGAGGCATTTCCCGTGGGATGCGTTTGAGGTCTCTGAACCTACACAACGTGCCTCTAGAGCGCCACAGCAGGGTCGGCCAAGCCGCCAAGGCGCAAAAACTCTGGGGCGATCTTCGTCGGCACTTCGACGGATTGGGCCGCAAATGGTGCAAGACAAAGGAAAACAAAAATGCCTAGAGGAGCAGACCATACCCAAGTGGGAGACAATTAACAGTGGAACTTCTGGTCAGCTATAGTCAATCGTCTCACAAACCACGCGAATAAACCTGAGCATCGAACCAATGAACCCACAGAAGGCGCAAGGGCAATCAATAGACACTCAAGGACAAGCACAGGAATGACCAGCGCATGGACCGAGACCCAGGCGCTCGGTGTAACTATTCACATAGAACGAAGCTTGCTCCGAGAATACTGCATTACACCTGATCAAGCAACAAGGGGAAGAAGTTGTCCTCGCGGTTGAAGACTCAGAATTGATTGAGAATACCGTAGGGCACTGTCTGGTAGGCAGATTTCTAGGGAGATTCCCAGGTTGGGGGGCAGTTTAGCAAATGATTAGGAGATGGTGCTACCCGCCGCACAGGATCCTCTCCCACGACTCCTTATGGTTAGTCTTCAAATTCAAAACCAAGGAAACTTACGACACAGTTCTAAAAGGAGGGTCATACATCTCTTATGGAAGTCCCCTCTACCTCAAAACTATGCCGCAATGCTTCACCTTTAGGAAGGAAGTGCAAAACCAATTACTCTTGTGGATGCAAATATATGGGCTACCGATAGATTGTTGGTCCCTTTCTAGCCTGAGCAAGGTGACATCCCAAATCGGAACCTCACTGTACACAGACAGGATCACCAAGAACAGGGAACAAATCAACTTTGCAAGGGTCCTGGTCGAGGTTGATGTCACTAAAGTGCTACTAGCGAGCATCCCAGTAATCCTGCCGAATGGCCAAAAGGAGGTGCTCCAACTATATTTTGAGTCCATTTTGAAGCTTTGCTCCACATGTAGATGCTTGGGGCATTATCAGGAACACTGCCCAGTCCAAACACTGACGCCTGATCAATCGCCAGGGCAACCAACGACAACTGCAGACCCATCCCCAGGCCAAACCCAGGGGGCTCTTCAACCGCAAGGGCAACCTCCGACAGTGGCAAGCCCAACCCCAGCTGCAGGGCTGACCTCCTCAGGGGTGAATTCATCATCAGCAACTTATGCCCTGCGAGCTCCAGAGAAATCATGCCCCTCACTAGGTTCCAAGACATTGGAAGACGCCAGGAACCCTTCTGATATGCAAATGGGATATCGATCATATCACGACCACCATGCAGTCCGACCATCACGGAAGAAAAGAAAAACTCAAAACATGACAGTAATCTCAGAATCAAAGGAATGGAGACCAAGCGAGCAGCAGGTCTCATCATCAACAATTGGCACTCTGAAATTTGGCACTGTTCCTTTGAGCCTCGATCAAGATTCAATGGTGTCCGACCCTGGTGGAAGGCAACTGGTGCATAGGAAAATACCTGGGCAGGGTAAGAGGCTCCAGAGGCAGGTAGCAAACCAAGCAAGGACAGTTCCAGAAGTCGTCCAGGCTGCTAATACAATTTTTGGCACGAGCTCTAGGATTACTGATATGGCTCCTAGGGTTTCAGAACATCATATAATTCAATCATCCAAGCATATTTCAGTTCAACCAATCTCACAGGATGGTTCAAGCCAAGCTATGATCTCCAAACTAAGCAAAGACACAATTACAAGATCTATTAGTGAAATTGTTCCAATTTCAGACATGGTTCCAGATTCTAACCTTGTATCAATATCTGCCTTGGAGGTGAGGTTCGAGCAAGCAGCAGGCTGATAGAAACAACCTTTGAAAAGAACTCAGCAGCTAGTTGCAATTCAAAATTGAGTATTGGTCCCCATGGCACAACCACAGCAAACCCAGAATTGGGCATTTCAGCATCAAACAATACAGTCTCAAGGGTTTTGACACTGTATCAAGCAAGGCACTTATAGACCAGGGTGTAGGCCCAGCTGGTCAAGAGCAACTCCTAACAAAATTGTTACTACCAGATACACCCGCAACCACTTTCTGGCTTGTCAAACCCAGCCCCAGCAGAGTCAGTTACACCTGCACATGCAAGCCAGCCCGAGCAGAATCAGTTACACTTGCACATGTTGTTGTCACTGTCTTTGATATTTCAGAAAAGGGCCACCCAAGCTCAATTGGTCTCAGCCCCAGCAGAATCAGTTACACCAGCACATGCTATTGTCACTGTCTTTGATATTTCAGAAAAGGGCCAGCCAGGCTCAACTGGTCTGAATTTAGGCCACTCGATTTTAGAGAAAGCCACAAATCTAGCGAGGTCAGAATAAACTCCTGGCATCATTGCATGCCCAAATGTAATCAGACACTCTAATCAGCCAAGACCAACCTGTGAAACTTCTGGAATTTCAAAAATGACAGGGCTTGTACCAAAGTCTAGGCATAAGGCAGGAATTGCATCAGTTGTAGGGCTATCACATATCAGACCAACCTCAGAAATGATCTCAGCATAACCAACATAAGACATCATATCCACAAGTGCATCAGATCTGGGCAATTCTGCACAATTCAGAGCAGTTTCAGAAATGATATCAGATATGATTTTAGACATGGGATTAGTGTCAAAGTCTGAGTTAGTGTCAAGCAGTATACCAGGAGCAGAACTAAACAGCATAATACCACCCTCAGGACTAGCTCGAGCACTCACAATTCAAGGACCCAAAGACAAAAGGACAGCAACACCAAAATTGGATAATTCTGCTCAACACAGTGTAGTCTCAAACCTCAACAATATGCCACAAGCTGGTAGAGAGAATGCATCAAAAGCAAGGCTACACAAACAACATAGCATTCTTAGTGGCCCCTTGGATCAAGTATACAGTCGAAACATGGCAACAAAATCAGAAACTGAAATCCTAACTACCACAGAAATAGCAAGTCCAGAAGTGGCAGCTGAGGGGAGCTGGGATTCTGGACCTAACCATCATTGAACATGAGAACTTTGACAAATCTTCAATTCTAGGGGACACTACAACACCAGTATCATATGAGGAAACAGACTTGGACACAAACCCAGGAACTGAAACTGAAGCAGACACCCCTTCTAATATGTCAGAAACTGATACACAAGAAGAAAATTTAGACTCGGAATTCAGAAGTGATGGAGAGGCTACTGCTGGACCAGATTTGAGAAATAGGGGGAGCATCATGAAGAGCAAGGAAGGGGACAAGAACGGGTCAGAGCTACAAAAAGCAACCCCTAGCTACATAATTCACAGATTGCCAATGAAGCTGCCCAAGGTATCAAACAAGGGCTAGAGTGCTTAGGAAGAAGATGGCAATGGAAGGCCAAGTACAAAGCAACATACCAAGAGGAATTGAGCAAGCTCATAGCCTAACCTTACACAATTCTTTCACTGCCATATCTGACATTGAGGAGGGGGGAATCACTGCTGAGCTAGAACTAAATAGAGAGAACACAAAAAAGCAAGGGATAACAAGCAACACAACAATGCAAAGAAGGTATCCAGCTTAGATCAAGCAAGAAGCTTCATGTGCCTTTCACCCCCTTGAAGGAACAAGGTAAAACAGATTGGCCAGCACCTCCAGAAAACTCAGCAATGCCAGAATATGTGAACTTGCAAAATTCAAAAAAGGAAGAGATCATGCCTGTAATTGTAGGATTGACAATTGCTGATTGATATCAGGGGGATCCAACCTTTGGTAAGGGAGGCCATGGAGAGAAGAAAGAGGCAACGAAAGAGAAAGTAGATGTGAATGGGAAACAAGAAAGGAAGGGGAACAAAAATAGTGTTAGGAGGCATATGCCACCTAAACAAACATGAAAATAGACACTTGAAACATCAGAGGCCTGAACAAGGGCCTCAAACAGAAGGAGGTAGCCAACCTCTTCCTAAAGCAAAGGTTAAGTGTGCTATGTCTATTGGAAACAAAGCTAACAATGCAACAATATCAAAAAGTCAAAGACACAACATTTCAGCAATGTAAATCTGAACACTACACAGTGGCAAACTCTAGGAGCAGGATGTTATTGTTATGGGACCCTCACCTCATCACATTATAGATCAAGCAATGGGAGGAGCAATTCATTCATACCATCATCCAGGACAAAATTGCAGGGACCTATTATGCAGTGACTTGTGTCTATGGAGAGCTTACAATCCCCAACAGGAAGCATTTATGGACAAGACTACACCAGTTAGCTGAAACTATGGATTTGTCATGGCTCCTCATGGGAGGATTTAATGCTCCTCTATTACCAGCTAATAGACAAGGAGGGATGGATGTTACCACATACGCTACAGCTGATTTTCAAGACTTTGCAATGGCAAGGATGGAGGGTCTTCATTCCACATGAATTCAGTTCACATAGACCAATGGGCGGATAGTCTCCAAACTTGATAGGGCTATGGTGAATAAAATATGGCTAGAATAGGACCGAAGTAGTTTTGTAGATTTTAGGCCCCTAAGGGTATACTCAGATCACGCCTCATGCATAGTCTCCATCTTGGAGCCCAAAGGCAACAATCAAAATCCTTTAAGTTCTACAATATGCGGACTACACATCCGGGTTTCAATCAACTAGTAAAGGAATAATTGGACCGTGCAAGCACTAGCATTCCAGATGGTGTGGCTCAATACAGATTGAAGCAGAAGCTCTTATTGCTCAAGAGACCCCTTAGGCAATTAAATCAAAAGAATTACCAACATATTCAAAAAAGGACAAAAAGAGCACAAGTTCATCTAGAGGAAGTCCAACAGAGGGTGTTGACTCAGGGATGTATGGACGAAGAGTACAAGGAAGCAAAAAAAGCTGTTGATTTGCTTACCCAAGCTGAGTACCTTTTCTATCAACAACAGGCCAAGCATGCATATTTCAAGCAAGTAGAGGAGCACCACATTCTTCCACTCCCTAGTAAAGAGAAACAATAAAAGAAGGGAGATAGTTGCCATTGAGAAGGGTAATGGGAAAGTTACATCCAAGGCGAAGGAAGTGGTACAAGAATTCATGGGATACTTCCCGTCACAATTTGTGGTCCAAAGTGAATGAGCCCCATTTCAAGGGGAGTGCATGCAATTTGAAAGGATCCTCACCAGCTCACCCAACTCCCCATTGTTGAGGAAATCAAAGCACTCTTTGATGTCGGAGACCTTAAGGTACCGGGCCCAGATGGCTACAGCTCAAAAAATTTTAAGCAAACATGGGATACAGTTAAGCAGGAATTCACTACAACCATATTAAAGTTCTTCTCGAGTGATCAGCTACTCAAATCATGGAATCACACTCTGATTGTCCTAGTACCCAAAACGGCACATGCAAGAAAGGTGCAAGACTACAGACCCATCTCCTGCTGCACAGTGTTCTACAAGGTTATCTCAAAGCTCCTTGCAGGAAGGTTGGCGGATGTCACAGACAATCTGTTGCAGGAAGACTAACAATTTGCAGGGTTAAAATTTAGCTTGTTCGGTCTACAAAACAAGTTTATCCTCCCTGACCCAACTGGACTTCCCGCTAACTGTCTGGTCCTCTCTGACCCAACTGGACTTCCTGCCAGAATCGCACATCTGGACTTCTGCCTGGTGTCTGGTCCTCTAGATCCGTTAAGTCAGTCAATCCTGCACATTTAGCTCAACGGATTAACACAACAACAGTCTAACTTTAACCTGTTGTCATACATCAAAACTTAGGGTTAAACTTTTAGTGCAAACTGCACCAACAATTATGACATCCAATATGCTTCGGCTTCAGACAGACATTCCAATGATACTCTATAAGCTTGAGAGCATATTTTCACCTAATTTTTTTTTATTCAATCGAACATCTGCTTGTTCATTTACCTTATGAGGCATAATTAGGTGGTCTTGTGCAATACAAATGGATGTACCTATTTTAGCAATTTTTGAGGAAATTAAAGAATAGTGTTCATAACAAAGTAAGAGTTAAGGGATCAATATATAATACATATTTGGTTGAAGAAGCATCTTTCTTCTGCTCTTATTATTTCACCGATAATGTGAAAATCAGAAATCGTAAGGGTCCTCAAAATTTCGATGATACTCAACTAGTTGATCTAGAAATATTTTCTATTTGCAAGTTTTTGGGTAAGTCAATGGGTGCAACTATTTCTAAACAGTTAAATGATCAAGAATATCATACTGCTAGAACATATATACTTCTGAACTGTGAAGAGGTCAAACCATACATAAGGTAATAGTTCAAACATATATACATACATAACTTTTAATATATTTGATATGTTATCTAATATGTATTCAAACTACCTACTTTGACAGCTTGTACAAACAACAACTACACCTATAAAATACATCAATAAGTGCAAGTGAGGTAGATCATAAGTTAGAGGATGAATTTACATTTTAGTTTCAAATTTATGTAAGTTTGCGATTAAATTTATTATTACAATGCAACTGTATTATATATACATCTAATTTATATCATAACTACTGTTATAGGCGAATGACCGTAAAATCTCAAATGTGCAAGATGAAAAAAATATTTTTTTTTTGCATCAGGACCTCTCCGTCTCCGTAGCATAATAGTCTACTTTGATTATTATGTTAATGGATTTAGATTAAATGTGTCTAACGTGATTCACAAAGGCTTACATATAATTTTGGTATTTGCGTAAAAGGATCCACAAACAATAATGATACTCAATTTGATTATTATGGTAGACTTGAGGAAATCATGGATATTGAGTATCCTGCTTTACCTTTTAAAATGTGTGTATTGTTCTGATGTTCATGGTATGATGCAATTCCAAGAATAGGTACCAGAATATATCGTTTCTACAATTTAGTTGAGGTTAACGTAAATAAAAGATTCAACAAGTTTGAGTCTTTCATCTTCACGGTACAAGCTGGTCAAGTATTCCATCTTGAGTATCCAACGACGAGAAGAAAACCTAGTGAATGATTAGTAGTGTGTCAAATAAAGCCTCGGTCAAGTATAGAAATGTTGAACACCATCACTGTCCAAAATCATGAAGCATATCAAAATGAAGAAGTCGAGTTACACTCAATTGATTCAGAAATACAATCCACATCATAATTACTTGTAGATATTAATGTCACTTACGAGAAAATAGATGATGGAGAGATGTCTAGCAGTGAAAAGGTTAATGTACCAATGGAGTTTAGCGATGAGAACCTACAAAATGTTAATTTAGTTGATTCATAATGACAACAGGTGATTAAAAATTATAATCAATGTCATGATATATTGTATGAATTTTTTTATTTATTTCATCTCCCTAGTTAGAAGACAATATTATTTCAAATGTGTATTTCTTATACTATGTTTTTGCATATATAGTCATATCAGACATTATACCAGCACATGGTGGCTAGCAGGTTTTGAGAGTTTCTGGTGACTGGTAAGTAGATATGTATTGTAAATTATTCTAGTATTTAATCAGCTACTTTATTTATCACAGATATCTCATACATGATAATTTTGCATGCAGCTTTGTCGTAGATGGCCACCAGGTAGCAGCCTACATATCGAATAAGTTTAAAGAATGACTGTCTCCATTTGGTACTATATGAAGGAGTGTAGGCTAGGACATGAAGAACTTTTACTACGGTGAATTCTTGATAAGTATTTTGAATATAAAACCTATTTTATAGTATAATTAACATGATACTAATTCTCAAAATCTATTGTTGCAGAAGCGACATATTTGGGAGGAGGGTCACGAGGCCAAGTTCAAACAGATTTGGAATAATTACTGCATGAAATTGTACAGAGACATGTTATACAAGTGGAGGAGGAGGGACACCAAGCCATCCGAGATCCTTGTTGCAGTTTGGGAGGCTTGAAGAGCCATTTGGACTGCCGAGCATTGACAGTCTAATTCAGCGATTGCTCAAAGCAATCGCAATTCAAAGCTTACTGGATCGAGCACCGGATCCATAAAGCATACTGTTAGATCCCGTTCTATCGTTGAGCATGCATCTGACTGGGTAAGTTTTAAAATTAAGTTATATAAAAAATTCTTACATATAGTTTTTTTTATTAATTTTAATGTACTTGCATTATTTGTACGCAAACTGCTGCATTACAGAGACCTGCTACTTGTTGGAAGGTATTTAACAAAACCCATCAGAAGAAGGATGAGTCATTTGTCGATCAACGTTCCACAACAATTAACGTAAGAATATTAACTTTTGTCAATATATTTATAGATTTTATGTGGAGGTTAATAAAATTATTATTTTGACACAGGAAGTAATGATAACTAGAATTGCATAGACGTCTCAGCCCAGTGCAGAGGGAGAGGGACTATAGTTTCTTTCCACCGACCAGGTTAATAACATTTATTATGATGTTGCCGGTGAAAGGAAGAAGAGCTCCCTCTAATGACCTTGACTCTCAGGCCAAAGTTGTCTTTGACAGGATGAGGGCTATAGGGATCAGGGGGCATCTTAGTTCCTCCTCCTTCTCATCTACTGAGGTACAAACTTTGCGGGCGAAAAATTAGGATTTGCGGACTCAACTGACGTCATTGGAGCAAAAGATGGTTGAGAGGGACACAGAGACACGGGAGATGCACAAGCGACAGGTTCGAACTGAGGAGATAATTCGCCATATGCAGGCGTATGCAGCAGCTTTCACTCCTAATTCACAGATGTCACGTGCGCATCGTTTGGAGTCCCAGGAGATCGAGGATCTCGATGATTTCCTTACTGAGTAGATCATTTTGAGGTATGTTATCCTTAATCTTAACTTTTAATTTTTCTCTCTATTTTAGTAAAAAATATTTCTATTTTTTTTTACATTATATGCATCTCTAATTGTATTATATTTTTCTATGATCATTTTCAGATATTTCATATTTCTATCACCATATCCAGATATCCAAAATCTAAAATGAGGTATATTTTTTTAAATAATGTCAAAAGGCTAGTGGGTATTAGTTTATGATAAGTAGTTATCTTTTGTATTTTAACCTCAATATCTATTATTATATTCACAACTAATCATATATTTTTTCTTGCAGGATTTAAATTTATTTTGTATTAGATTTTTATCAGGATGTCTTATATGGATGTTATCTTTTTTATATGGATATTTTGTATAGATGATTAGGGATGTTTTGTATGAATTTTGTATGAATGTTTTTGTATGTATTTTTTTGTATGAATGCCTCTCACTTGGATGTTTGTAATGTGTTGTATAAATGTTTTTGTATGGATCTTATATGAATGTGTTGTATGGATGTTTTTGTCTTGATGTTTGTTGAAGCTCAATTTGTGTTGTGAGTTTGTTATTAGTATTATGAGTTTGTTGTTAAAATCATCATTTGTAATGATTATATTTGAATATAAATAGGAAAAAGGGACAAAAATAAACTGTTTATATATATATATTTTAAAATTAGCGACGGATTAACGACGAATATTAAAATCCATTGCGAATATATCGACAGTTCCGTTTATCGATATGGCGATGGATAATACACTATCCGTTGCTACTTAACGATGGAATTAAATAATTTCATCGCTAATTAACTTACGGAATTAAGATTCTGTTCAACGTATTAGTGACGAAACCTTTAATATCCGTCTCTAACAGCGACGGAATATTAATCTTCCATCGCTAGTCATAACCAGCTGTTTAGCGAAGGACTATTTATATTCGTTGCTGATAGCCATAGAAAATTTTAATCCTCCGTCACTGTTAGCGATGGATATTAACGACGGATATAAATAGTCCGTCGCTAATTGCGACGGATTAGTGTATTTCGTCGCTCAAACCCATCTAAGACGCAAAACTAGCCGACGAAATATATTTCGTCACTGATCCGTCGCTAATTGGGTTTAGTGACGGAATAACGATGGATTAATGTCGTCGCTAAATACTGGTTTCCTTGTAGTGTGTGTTTCGGGTGTCGGAAATTGCTTGGTATCTTCATCGATGGATTGAATATTGAGCTCATTCGGATTTACTATTTCCTTCTCCTCCTCCGAGATCGAGATGATAAACCTCCTCGGTCTCGGCCTCCTTCCATTGTAGTTGAAACTCGAAATTGGAGTTGAAAGCATCTAGAGATTGTGGAATTGAGAATGAGAGTAGAGAAGATAAGTGTGTAAATAATGAAATGAGCTTTCTATTTATAGAATTTGGAGAGTAATGAACACTAAATCGTAATTATTGATAAAAAAAATAGTCAAATAATCTCGACCGTTGAAAAAAATCCCCAAAAACACTCTCATTTATCTCTCCAACGGTTAGAACCGCAACGGTTCCAACGTTCAAAAGGGGAAAAAATGAAACTTGAACCGGCGGTTAATTACCAGTTCAATGATTTTTTTGGGCTGGAATCGGGTCAACAGGTACCCGATCCATTGACCTGGTTATAAGCTCGGGTCAAGTCCGATTCAAATTCGACTCGTGGTTGGATCTATATGTAATTTGGAGGTTATGGATTTGAGTTATGAAAATATTCTCTTATAAAATAAGATAAGATTATATATAATAAAAAAAATTTATGGCCCCCTATATTGATGGCAATTTCGTGTTTTGTTTTGGTTCTATATCTACTGAATTTTCGAACCCTACTCATTGTTTTCAGAATGCTAGTGGACATCAGTGGAACACAGTCTAATGAAGACCTAAATATATGATAGGAAATAGTAACTAATCTGAAAATGACGTAAAGAGCAGTGCAATAAATCAAAACACCTTTATTATCTATTTTATTAAAAAGCGTTCCTTTTTTAAAATACTAGTTAAAATAATGCTCATCATATTTCTCATGCATGCATCTCAAACTCTCTCGTAATCGTCCTAAATTATATGAAAAGAGGTATTATATATAAATAGGATTATCATATCAAAATTCTCTATATTAACTTATCAAAATTATTTCAACTTAATCAAAATTAATTCAAAATTATTATATCAGCTACGAAATAATTACTACAATTATTGTCAATAGCTGCTGTTATAGTAACTGTGGAGTAATTAGTTCTGAATTTACTCGGTAGGTGAAGGTAATCTATTAGTCAAATATTTGGATTATTAAAAAAATTATAAGATAATTAGAATAATAATTTTGAATTGATTTTGAACAAATTAATAAAGAATATTTTATTATAATAATATTTTATATATAATAATTTTAATAAATTAGAGTAATTTTATTTTATATTGTAGTATTACACGGTAGCTACACTAAATAAGTATATTAGAAATAGATTGAATTGTTATATTGAGTTAAAAAAAAAGGCATCCATTGTTATTTTAAGTAAAGAGTGTTTTATGGGATTAGAATACAAAGGCCTCCGACTCATCTTAAAAATCAAGAAAATATTGTAGATCAGGGACACATTGTGCAACCGAATAACCTCAAGACAGCATGCGCAACGACATTCAATAACTCCGTATGAGTTTTTCTGATCATGTAGTGAGCTCAAGACATGGACAAAGGTCGTGTGGAAGCCCTGTCTTACAGGGCAGCATCAGTTTACGTTATGGCTCCTTATAAAGAATGTATACGTATAAAGGATAGTTCGAGTCGTGTAAAACCTATTCTTTGTGCAAAATTCATTAACGCTGCTCTTTGAGACAATGTGAAAACTTGGCTGCACCTAATGCACAAGATGAGCACCTCCAGGTAATTGCTAGAGGTGTTCCTATGGAGATATTGTAATAATAACCACTTGATTAAGTTTAGGAGTGGTATATTGAAATTATCAATTTTTTTTATATACTGTATACAGTACCGAAATATTCGGTATACAAAAAATCATATCGATATCATATCGAAAATTCGGTATCGGTATGGTTAAATTTCATATCGTTTAATATAAAATTTTGATATCGATACGGTATATCGAAAATTTTGATATAAATGATATATCAATATCGATACCGATAATTTCGATACGGTATAATACCGTATCGAAATTTTTAATATACCATTAAATCGATATAATTCAATATATTTCAATACGATATAAATGATATATCGAAATTTTGATATTTTTTCTCACCTCTAATTAAATTAGATAATTGGACATGTTTTGTATGATTTTTCATAATGCTGTCAATGTAAAGGAGATGTCATATGTCTTTTGTTTTGTGTATGTCTAATACGTATTTTTTTTCATGTAATATATAATAACTATTTATTTAAAAAAAAAAAAATCAAAAACAGGAGGCAACACCTATGCCGCCTATGGGTTTGACTTGGCATGGTCCATACGACGAGCTCAACCCACACATGGTACTCGTGTACGGCCTGAGCTCGGGTTGAGCTGATGGGTGGCATGAGCATGACTAACTTAGGCAATTGTAAAGGGGTAAAGTATAATTTCTGAAAATCATGAGGTCAGAAGCATAAAATGCAATTTTTTTTTCAAAAGAAAATTCATTTTCATTAATTTCATGACCAAATGCCTAAAATGCACAAGATTTTTGAATTATATTCGTGGGCTCTACTCAAATCCAGCAAAATCCAAGCTGTCCCGCCTAATTCGAGGATCTTTTAATTAATTAAAAAATTATATTTAAACCACATAATTAACAAAAAGAATTAATTCGGGAAAGACAAATGTCATCTCTAACTCCTAATTAAGATGCCGTAACCCCAAATTAATCACAATCTAATCTTAATCCTCACCATTAATGCCGCAAATTTACCGACATTAATCACAAACGAGCCCTATAAAATCGACGTCATCATCTTCCTCCTCTGCTCCTCTCCTCTCTGTTCTCGTCTCCGCCATTGATCGCCTCCTCGTGAAGCAGTGGGAGCAGCGGAGGCGCCGAAGTGCTGCTTGCCTTGCCCCCTCGCTCTGCGATTTGTAGCGCCTGCTCTTTCGTCTTCACCTCGGAGCCATGGCGGAGGATCTTCGGCTTCCTGCTGAGCTCCTCGACGACGGTTTCTTCCACGGATTCTTCGTCGACGGCGACGACAAGGTGAGAAATTTTGTGGTGCGCATTAACCCTCCGTGGATCTGTGTTTGGTTTGGCGACCCAAGTCTTGATCTTGGCATCTCGCCGTGGCTGTAGGTGCGAGACCTGCTCAATGAGGCGGAGCTCCGGCGGTGGATCCAGAACCAGGCGAGGAACCCTAGCCCCTTTCTCGCCCATCGTCAGCTGCAGGCGGCTCGAGTGCGTCTTTCTTTATCTCGAAGAAAATGTTATTTTCTCCGATTGGCTCTTTAATGCCGAAACCCTAATTGCTTCAGATCCGGCACCTGAAGCAGCAGCAGCAGCTACTGCAGCATCAATTATGGTTGGAAAGACAATGGAACGCAAAAGGAGGCGGCGGCGGCGGTCACTGCCCTAGGTTTTCTCCTTCTCGGCTCACTCCATTTCTAGTCCGGCATCAACCCCTTCCCGCGTCTGGCATGACAGCGGCGGTCTTTCTTTCCAGTTCCGGCGCCAGAAAAGAACCCACCGGCACCGGCGTCTTCCTCCCCCGAACGTCCAACAGCAAGCCCCAGCCGCAAAAGAAGTCAGGTAAACCTCATCCCCAACACCAACCAACTAGCCGCCCTCCAGGTGTTCGACCATTCCTCCCTATGAGTTACAGATTACACATTTGTTCGACAGTGCTAAACCATCATCTCTGTGATTTCTCCTCCTGATCAAAATGCTAATTTTACTCAACCCGAACACAATTTCTCATTGCTAGATTCATTTATGGGGAGAAGAGCAAACCCTGTGAGAAGAAGTCCACAGCCTGGTGGTGCTGCTGCAGCCATTAGAACCCCCATGAGCTGCCTTCCCCAGGAGTGGACCTACTGACCAACTTCACCAACTGTGCTCACGTTCAATTCCCAAATAAAGAAGAAGGAAATCAACAGTTCTTAGTGGAAGAGGTAGTGAGGATGTGCTGGTTGCTGGTTGGGACAATAATTGAATGTTTCTTAGGGTTTAGGGTTTGGAGTTTGTTGACAATAAGGTCCTAAGTTACCTACTTTGGGACCTCCAAGGACAAGCAAAGTCTCTCTTGGTTGTTGATTTTGTTTGCTTCGCTGCATCAATTGGTATTAGAGCTTTCCTCTCGGTGAGGATTGTATCTCTCTATCCTTGTCATGCATCACTTGTTACTTGAGATGTAGGATGCAAGTGGTGTTGCTTTGTGTTGTGCGAGAAGAAGGGAGGATAATAATGAGTCATTAAAGGGTGCCTTATTAGCGAACTGCTGTTTCATTGAAATAAATGATGTGTTGATGATGACCTAGTGCATTGCTAATCTTGTTGTCTTGTGTGAAGTATTGGCTTCTTTTTTTAGAATGTAGCAATTAAAAGCGTCTAGGAATAGTAATATGGAGCAAAAATAAAAAAAGGGTGCATTTTGTGTTTGGTTATTGCTAAAAATATCTCATATTGAAAAATATTAAGAAGGTTATCTCATGTTTAGGTTATAATATGGTATAGATAATTCGGTAAAAGGTGAAATTTGTAATCTTGATGGCCCTTTCATATTGTCCTATGTCATTAGGAGGGAGTAAATCAGGTATCATTCTGATAATGATACTACGAATCATAACTCAATTAACTCAGTCGTCAATTCATCTGACTCAACTCGAATTAGGTTCTACTTGATATAGTCCAAGTGCAACAAGGTCACTGGCAATTCCAAGGGACGTGGTCGTTATGCAAGTCGCCAACAGCTCCAAGAGACGCGACAATTATAATAAGTCCCCAACGGTTCCAAGAGACGACCATTATGCAAATCGCTAATAGTCCCTAAGGGATGCAATAATTATAGCAAGTTGTCACAGTCTCAAGGAACTCGGCAATTATAGGAAGCCCCAACAGCCCCAACAACCCCAAGGGATGCAACAGTTATAGCAGGTCGCTAATCGTCCCAAAGGATGCATCAATTAAAGAGCCGGTTATGAAAGATTGCGCCTGGGAAAGAAAAGATGCCCATCCTTTAAAGCGATGTCACTTCTTCACCCCTTAAGGTAATGGTAAGATATCAAATTTTTTCGTGTTGGTCCTGGGACGGGCTGGCGGGGGCGTTGGGGGCGAGCGTTTCGCCTTTTGCCACCAAAATATCAAATTTTATTGATTTTTCACTTTGTTGTTGTCTTTTCTCTCCAATTCTCTTAGTCCGAGTTTGCTTTGAGCGTCGAAGGGTCACTCCAAGATATGTCTTGGTCCCTTCTGACCTCTTTCTAGTCTTTTCAATGATTGACATAGGAGATCTTTATCTGAGTCTTTACGATTACTTGACATAGCAACAATTAACCCAATAGGAGCCGACTCAATAGGAGCCGACCTGACGTGCATCTAACCTATTGAAAGAATGCGATTGCAGATACGATCAAGAGTTAACTGATTCTCTAACCAGGTTATATTAAAATCATAATATTTCAAATGGAGAGCAAGTATAGTTTGTTTTTTTTTTCTCTTTTTACTTGATATATTTTAAAAATACTCTTATTCTAATATTATTATAAGAGTTTTGTTTAAAATTATTATTGATGCAGTGGAAATATACAATCTTCACATGTCCCGTGGAGTCAATAATCATGCGGAGCTGGTGGTCAAAGTCAAGTCGGGTCAGTCAGACCCAAGAGAAATCCAAGTCGACCTAGGGGCCTCAAGGCAAGTCGAACCCACTCGGACCACCCAGCCTTCTCCTGTCGGCTCTCCTGCCTTAGGGCCGACCTCCCATGAAGGTCGGAAAGGACTTCGTTATGAACGCCGACCTCTCAACTCGGAATACACTGTCGACATCTCAGCTCGGTCATCCATCGCCGACATCTCAATTTGGTCATTCATCGCCGACATCTCAGCTCGATCATCCATCGCCGACATCTCAACTCGATCATCCATTGCCGACATCTCAGCTTGGCCCTACATTGTCGACCCCTCAACTCAGACTCACGAGACCAACCTCTCCCTCCAACTCGGTCTAAGATCTCCTGCAAGCATCCAACTCAGCCCAAGGTCCCTAGCGACCTAGCGAGCTGACAACTCCTCTGCCTCCATTTTCACCTCACTATCAACGTGGCATGTTGAAAATACGGGGAACATTGAGAACGTGGGATCACGTGGCTCCCCCACGACAATCGCTAGCTAGAGCATCGGGGATCATGAGACGATGTGGCTATCTCCCTCAGAAATGTGGGCAATAAAGACACACATTGAGGAGAACGTGGACCTAGACGACTCTTTAAAAGATTGTCCGCTTTGATGAGCACAGGTACACACATAAGTCCTTGAACCCTAGAACTTTTTCCTATTTTTCCAACGGACACACACCCCACTAACTTGAGTGTCGATAGGGGCGGATCCAAGATTTTAAATTTTAGGGGGGGCGTGACCCCCTGGTCTTATAATAGATTCACTCATGAGCGTCGGAGTGGCTTTATCTGGACACCTCCCGACGTCATTCTAAAATCTTTCTTTGTGAGCCTCATGTTCGTTTATTCTTTCGTCAGGGTCCCCCTCAAGAATCGTATAATCATCCAAGTTCATTGACCAATGATTTAACCATCCACGATGTTTAAGCCTGACCAATTATATTACAACATGATAAACATACTATAATATTTGGAACTCTTTTAATAAGTAAAACTATTTTTAACTTAATTAGAGTAATCTTGATTAATATTAAAATAATTTTGATCAAAATTTTAATAACTTTTGTTAAAATTACTATAATAATATTATAAAAATATTTTTTTAAAAAAAAATAATAAGCCTTACACCTCGCCTTCTTCCTGGTTCCATCGCTCGATGCGCCACCGCCCATTTCTATTTCTAACACAAAGAGCAACCAAATCGAGCGAGATCGTTCTCACCGAAGATCCCTCCTCTTCGCTCTCGAATCGAACCTCTCGTCGAGGATCTCCTTCCTCTCCAGCAACCGAGGCCGAGCGGAAGAGGGTGGGCGAAGTACGTGCCCCTCCGCTTGAATCTGTGTTTCGTCCGGCCAGAATGGAGCAAACCTATTTCGATAGCGGCGTCGGCTGTCCGGCGCCGGAAAATCTCTTTCTGGTCCTCGTCTTCGCATTCGGATCATTCCTGGCTCGCCTCTTGCTCGACCGCGTAGTCTATAAGGTTCGGATCTTTCATTGTCTTCTATTTTCGCCTGCGCATTTGGTCGGTGATCTCTCGTGCATCGTGTGTCGCATTGGTTGTCGGGTTTTCGATCATGATTGGGTAGCAATTAGTAAAATGGTAAAACAAAGCAAAGTGGAAGAACTAGTCCGTATCAACGGGAGTCAATTCCAAGTATTAGAAATTGCTTGCTTTAGGGATTAATCTTGATTTCCCTATCAAGGAACTTTCTAGGATAGATTTACAGTCATGAGGTTAATCTATAAGTTTTTGTTTGCTACGAAATGATCTCACCTAATGCGGAGTAGTTAAGTGGTTCCTTCTTTCTCTCAAAGTATCTGCTTTTCATGGAAACCTATAAGTTTTAGCTCACTTTTTTTTATTCAATCTATGATACAAACATTTCCAAAATACTAGTCATTAATCTGACATAAAAATGTTCATGGAGCGTTCTGCAATTGTGCTATGAGTTTGAATGTAGTGGTTCCCCTAATTGTGTGAGAATTTATCTGATGATGAAATCTTTTCTATCAATTTGATTATGGCTAAGCACTTCTGATGATGAACTCTTTATAAATTAGTTATGGAAATATTTACTTTCATTGGCTATTCTGTCATTTTTTTCGTTTTTAACATCTTATTTACATTTCACACTAGGTCTTTACTTGATTTTTACACACAAATCGTTTTTTTTTATCAAGCTACAGTTAAAATATGTTTCTAGGTTCAAAAACTCACAAGTCCATTTGTTTATTTTCAGCCTTGTTCTATGAAATTATTAAGATATAAAGCTGTTCCTATGGCGAACGATGAGGCTAAGTGGACAAAAATTATAAAGTCTTGCGAGTCGATGTGGAAGCTGACATATTATACTAGTGTTCAAATATGGGTAATTTCAATTATCAAGCAGGAGCCTTGGTCATTAAATACAAAGGAATACTTCAAAGGGTGGCCAAATCAAGAATTGAAGTGAGTGCATAATGATGAACATGTTCATTCAAGCAATGTCATGTATTCTTGATTCTTATGTAGATGTTGGTTAGACTAGTTAGCCTGGTGCATTTTAACATAAGCTATTAGGTTCGATTGAGTGAACTATTTACTTTGGCTCAAGCATTTTGGGACCAATGGTCGAACCTATTTAGTAGATTAGTTCTCTCATCTAGACGGATTGGAATAATTATACAAAGTGTATAATTTTCACAATTTCTTTATTAGTATACTACATATTCTCACAATATTCTGCAGCATGAAGTTATACATGAAAGTTAATAGTCTATGGAAGTCTTCCAACTCCTTTTATTGTCGACTAATAAAAGTTATGCTTAGTCTGAAATGAAGTAGGATCAGCTTCTCTTTTGCTGCTGCCTTTAAGTAATTCTTGTTTTTGTAATTTTTGATTGTTCATTTTATTCAAGTTTTATTGACTCTTTTTACCTAAATCACATGCAAAAAAAACAAACAAACAACGGCCATCTCAAACATAATGTACTAATGTCTAAGAGATTGATATATCAAATTTCTTGCCTCAACCTTGCATGACCTTAACATGATTTATCAGTCTGATCTCACATTACTTGCTCTTGCAACTAAAATTTGATCTTTCTTAAACCTTTTATGTCAGGTCTTCTTTGTTGCTCTTCTACATGTGCGAATGTGGATTTTACATTTATAGTATTGTTGCTCTCATTGCCTGGGAAACTCGCAGAAAAGATTTTTCAATAATGATGTCTCATCACATAATAACCTCAATTTTGATCGGGTTTTCCTACATTACCAGGTATGTGAAAGGAGGCTTATGACCTTGATGTTATGCATTACTACTAGTGGTATTATCCGTTATTAGGTGTGCAGTTATATGATGACCCACTCGTTTTGTTCAGTAAAAGAGATCAAAGCATCCAATTGTTGATAAATCAAATCTCTTGACATATTAAATATCCACTGGTTAATAGGGGAACTTTGGGCATAAGACTCTTGTTTCTATTCAGGTTTCTGGAGGTTCTGTCGTTTGCTGACTTTTTCCTTAATATATGCACGTACTAGTTCAATGCTCGTTTACTTTTGTAGATAATGATTGCTAGCCATGCCCATCTAGTTGTTTTTCTGATCATTGACTGAAGCAAGCTTAAATGACAAATATTAAAAGATTTATCATTCATTGCTCTTCTAAATATTTACAAGTCGCCGCCTCTACCACCATGGTGGCGGTGGATTCCATACATATCTGATACCAATATAAATATATGTATTTCACTTATTTTTAACTAAAATTTGAGTTGGATCAGGTTTTATATCAAAACCCGAAATCCAGCCTAGGAAAACCCATGTTTTGGGACATGTTGGATTATTTGAGCTACTCCTGTCCTGATGATAGCTATAATCTGCATACTGTATTTCCTTGAAAATTTAGATAACTGAGAATTCTTCTTTGTTTTGTGAGGGCCGAATAGTTTGACACACTTTTTTCTTTGACTCTGGCTATTTTAATTGCAGTTATTCAGAAACTAAGAATCTACTTTTGCAGTTTTTTCCGTATTGGAACTATAATTCTTGCTCTTCATGATACGAGCGATGTGTTTATGGAATCAGCTAAGTTGTTCAAATATTCGGGAATGGAAATGGCAGCTAGCTTTTTCTTTGGACTTTTTGCTATATCATGGTTTCTTCTGAGATTAATATACTTTCCCTTCTGGATAATCAAGTCCTCAAGGTTGCCTTTAGCACCAAGTTTACTTTTCTTTTTTTTCATTCCACGATCTCTCCATGTTTGTTTGTGCTGATCATTGTTACGGTTCCATTTTCAGCTACGAGAGTTTCGAATTCTTGTCATGGATGAACCAATTCCCTACCGCTTTGTATTACACATTCAACACAATGCTCATTACGCTACTCATCTTCCACGCCTACTGGTGGAAACTAATATTTGCAATGATCATGAAACAGATGAGCAACAAAGGTCAAGTGGGAGAGGACATTCGTTCAGGTGATTACGTTGCGTTCCTCTTTTTTTATCCCTGAACAACATAGAAAAGCACATTCATTTTCATTCAGAGTTAGTGAATCAAACTGATTAGAGAAACATCGAGAGTTTGTTTCATGAATATTTTGTTCATTTATCGACCTACTTGTACACAGCTTCCATACTAACGCCCGTTCGATCTAAGTGCAGATTCGGAAGATGAAGGATGAGTCTAAACTGTCCTGACCTAGCAATTAAGAAAAAAAGGTAAATTTCTAACCCCACGAACTAAGCACAGAATGCTAGTCGTGCATTTTATTGAGCCAGGATCGAGCATATAAAATAGCCTCAAATTCGAATGTTGCAATAGGAAGCAAGATTCTGTTTTTTTCATATCGAAGATTCTTCTTAGTGGCTTTGTTATATTCCCTCTTCTCCGGTTTGCACAGTTGCATTCCATTTCTGTTTTCTTCTATACAGAAAGATTATTTACTTTGAAACAAATTGTAGGCTTCTCTGCCATTGTCCCAAGAACACACTAATCAATCAGAGAAACTGATTTTGAGTTCATGCCCTTGCATAATGTCTGTTTGATGTCCATGTAAAGGTAAACTGATCTTGTATATCTATGATGTTAATGTTGATGCATGTTTTGATGATGTTTCAATAACCGTCGCGAATAGAGACAAATTTATCGAATCAAACCGGCGCCAATTTTGCGGATTTAAATTTGAGGTAAACAAATGAGTTCAACATTCATCAGTTGATTTGGGCTGATACAAATTTAACTTTCATAATATCAAATAACTACTACAACATTATTTTTTATTTTCAAAATTATTATAATACCTATGACTAACTGTTACAACGAATAAAAGTTATTCTTAAGTTGTTATAATGTTAAACATCTAATATAATACTATTGTAGTGTTACAGCAACGACACAGTAGTTTTTATAATTATTTTAAATTTATTTTAATAAAATTTATTTAAATGATTTTGATCAAATTAATAAAGAGTATTATGAAATAATAATATTTAAAGTTTAAAATTTTAGAATTTCGGATTTACCTAGCAATTACTAATAGCTTACAACGTGTAACAGTTATTCGATGATTATTATAATCTTAAAAAAAATCGTCCATTCATTTTAATCAAGCTCAATCGTAAAACAAAAACACTAAATTTTAAATACATTTTAGCAGAGTAATTTTTATATGTTATAATAATTACTAGTAGGTGCTATAATAATAATAAGGGATATTTTTGGATAAAATATCTAATGAAGTATTCTTTTGACATTTTGATTTTATTAAAAAAGACCGTTTTTGATTTCCCCCTCCCTTTTATTAGTATTATTATTCTATGAATTTAAACATATAAATAAATGTATTATTTTAATGAATTTGCATAAAAAATTAGAGATGAAATGTATGTACATGGGCTCTCATAGACAAACAAATAGTAGGACAAGTTTGAGGAATGGATCGGTCGTAGTAAACGGCTACTCCACTGCAAAATTCATGGCCATGGCTCGATGGAAGAACTGCTCCCTCGCCGCCGCCCTCACGCTCTTCAAGTAGTCCGCGATCGCCACGCGTCCCTCCCTCAGCGCCTCGTCCAGCGCGTACATAACGTCGTCCGCCGCCATGTCCGCCGCCGCACACTCCAACGCCCTCCTCGACTGCGCGTCCGCCGCCACCAGCACTTCCTCGATGTTCTCTTCTTCCGGCCTCACAGACGGCGGCCTCCAGCTTGCCAGCACGTCGGTGTTCATGCGCACCATCTGCAGCTGCTGCTCCAGCAGCTCCAACTCCGCCTCTAGCTCCCGAGACCCCCGGCGGAGCTCCTCCCGCCGCTGCCTCAGCAATGCCTGCGTGGCTAGCAGCGACTCTGTTTCCGCGCCGGTGCTCTGTTGCATGTCCTGGAGATCAAGCAGAGCTTTTTTGGTGACGTCGGCGGTGAGATCGCGGGGGGAGGCGGCGAAAGGGGGATCTTGGGAGAAGAGGCGGGCGAGGGAGCCGGCGAGGTCGACGAGGTTGTGGTAGGGGAAGAGCCACGCGCGGAGGTAAGGGACGGAGACGGTGCCGCAGGGGTCCACCAGCGGGTGGTGGCACTTGACGGCGGTGCCGGGCGGGAAGGTGAGGAAGACGGCCGGCGGCGCTCGGGGGTAGGCTTCGAGGAGCCACATGGTGACGTGGATGCCGGCGGCGGAAGATGAGGAGGCGAGGGGGAGAGGGCCCTCAGCGCGGAGGAGGAAGGCGGCGCGGCCGTCGTTGTGAGTGAAGGAGCCGGCGTCGAGGCGGAGGGAGGGGAAGGCGAGGGAGAGGGCGGCGAGGTGGTAGTGGATGGTCCACCTGGCATCGTCGGCGTAGGGAAGGGCGGCGGGGCCGCGGTGGGAGAGGGCCGCGGTGAGGAACTGGTGCACCGCCGGCGACGCCGGCGGCCACTGCGGAATACTCGTGGCCATGCACCGATCGATCGATCGATCGATCGAGTTAGGCGTGAAGAAGAGATTTATTAAGAAGGAGTTGTTATGTCGCGACGGAAGAAATAGAGAGGCGAGCGAGCCACCGGACGGAGACCTCGAGCAAAAAGTCAAGAGCTTGGTCCAGAAAGAGTGCACAATTTCTAGCCGTCCCCGTGGAAGTTTCTCATGTTGCGTCTGGCGAAGGAAACGGAACGGTGACGGAGACTCAATTTATTATTCAAACAAAAACGCGTTGACCTAAACATTTCTTAATAAAAAAAATAAAATTAATAATATATTAAGAAATGAGGGACCTAATTCCACTAAAATACATTTACTTCTTAAAAACTTTTTAAATATATTTATACTCTCGATCATAATATAAATTAAGAATAATAAATTAAATTAAAAATACATTTTTAATTTTTTACTCTATCTATTTTTTTTTTAAAAAAATAGGTTATTAAATTTAGATCATATAAATATATTAAAGAGATTTTCAAAAATATATTAATTTTGTTTAAAGTAATTCGAAATTTTCTTGATTCATTAGCTAATTTTATTTAAAATTAACTGATGGATATGTACTATTCAAAAAAATTAATAGTTTGATATTTTTTAAATCTTAAGAGTTTTAAAAATTTATTAGCGATATTAATTAGTAAGTATCATTGTCTTAAACCTTCTAATAAATTTGTGATAAATTTTATTAAATTTTTATGAATTTAAAATTTATTATTCTTAATTTATATTATCAAATTCATATCTGAGAACTAGAACATAAATATAGTCAAGTTAATTTTTAGAAGTATATTAATTTAATTTTTTTAAATATTTATTAATAAAATTAATTGATGAATCCGGAGAGAATGAGAGTATTTCTAGAAGAATATGATATATAATTTAGATATTATAAAAGTTAGATAAAAGATTTGAGTAATATCGAAACTTATTTATATGCTATACGATTCAGTAAAATATCAAGAAAAGATGACCATTCCATTAAACATTAATTGTATAATGTATTAACTAGGAAACATCCTGATAAAAGATAATTAAAAATCTGTATAAATTCTTTATCTGTATGATATATATGATTAAAGTGAAGTATATAATTGATTTTCAAATAATATTTAAATATTAGATAATAAGGAGATTATATATAAGAAATGTAATTATTGACGTGGTGATTACACTTTGTAACATTATGTAAAAGGATATATAAGACAATTTGTACGATAAGAAAATTTAAGAATAACCATGAAATTTATGACATAATAATTTATTTCATTATTAATTAGAGATAAAATTTTATTTTTGTCATGAAATTTTTTGTCCGTCGTAGATTAATGATAGAATTAGAATTTTATCGATAATTTACGACAAAATAAAAATTTCGTTGTTATATTATTTTATGGATTTTTTTTCCAGTCGCTTGATAAAGTTAGAGTAGTGATGAAAAATAAATTTCATTGCTAATTAACGACAGAATAATTTTCATCGCTAGCGTTAAGATCAAAAATTTGGTTTGAGTCCTAATTTTTTTTCCGCTTCCAAGAATATTAACAGAAAATAAATTCCGTCACTAATATCGGGATGAAAATTTCTTCCTCGCTTTGCCATTTCCCTATTTGAGCGACTCTCTTCGGCGTTCTCTCTCTTCGGCGACCTCTCCGATCTTGGCTTCGGCGTCCTCTAATTCCAACGACCTCTCGTATCTCGGTACGCTCCTCTATCTCCGTCGTTTTCTTTCATTTTCTCTTTTGCATGGTCATGACCAGAGAGATTCGCGGCCGCCAACTTGACCGGCCGTGAGCTTGGATGGCCGTCAGCTCACGACCAGGAACTCACGACCGGGAGCTATCTGCCGCTAGCTTGGCTGGCCGTGAGATTGCGGTCGACGACTTGGTCAATTATGAGCTCGTGGTTGGCCAAGCCGCCGACCGCGAGCTTGGCCGACCGTGACCTTGCGGCTGTGAGCTCGGCCTGTTACAAGCTCGGCCAGCCGCAAGCTCAGGTTGCTCCTCTCCGGCTGTTCATCTCCGAAAATTGTACGTTGTGATTGTATGTGATTGATTTTAGTTTTTTTTTGTATGTTGTAGTATACTGCATTTTATGTTCATCGCCGGCATCTCATTTTCAGGTATAATTTATTAAACAATACTTATACGCTATTTTACATAGTTGAATTTATATATTGTGGTACCATAGGTTAATTTATTATTTTGATCTATAATATGATATAGTCATTTAGTTATGTTAGTATTGGTGCATTTATATCTATTCTAATGTTAGAGCTCATTGTTTTTAGTTAAAACATGGAAGACAGTATACGAGTATTACAAATAAGACATTTACAAAGATTCTATAGTGAGTATAATTTTGGTATATTAAATTATATATGAACTATATTAGCAACCAGTGTTATATCCTCACTTAAAGCTAAATTCGATTTGAATGATTAATTAAGGATCCTATCTTACAACCTCTCTTTCTTTTTATTGCACGTATTAGATTTGAATGATTTAGGGTAAGCTTAATTTAAACTATTGATACTTAGTTTTGTATTTGTTTTGGTAATATTTGAAATTTTATTCTTATTAGGATATAATGTATATGAATAAAGTTTGGATGTACTATAGATTAGATAATTGATTTATCTGAGATGAATTTTTTACTAGAGTTGAAGAGTTTGTAAACTTCGCTAAGAGCCATCCAGAATGTATGAATAGTTATGAGTTACGTTGTTCGTATAATCATTACAAATGTAGAAATACAACTTTCCGTAATGAAGATACCATTAAAGTACATATATGTAAAAATAGCTTTGTACCAGATTACTACAACTGATAATGTTATGGAGAACCTTATTTTTCTTATTCAATTGGTGTTTGGGTTGCTTCTTCATCTGACACAACTGTTTTAGGGGAATCATTATCTAATGAGAATGCAATGCAATTAATGATTTACGACGCGATGAATATAGTTGATCATTCTAATATAGATGAAGAACCAACACCTGAAGTTCAACAACTATATGACATACTAAAGGCTAGTGAAAGAGAAGTGTTGGAAGACATTCCATCTGATCATTTCCAACTATCAGCCACTACAAGGTTATTGAACATCAAGGCAAAACATCATTTCTCAAAACGATATTACGATGATATTTGTGTTATAGTTGCTCCTTGTTGATTACCTAATGATTGATAGTTTTTACAGTATAAAGAAATTGGTGAGGGGGTTTAGGTTTGTCTATAAAGAAGATTGATTGTTATATAAACAACTTCATGATATTTTGAAATGAAGACAGTGAATTGAATGAATGCAAAATCTGTACTCACCCTCGTTATAAGCAACGTATTCGCATACCAGGGCAGAAGAAGAAGAAAAATATTACATAGAAAGTTATGTATTACTTTTCATTAACTACTAGACTTTAACGATTGTATGCATCTGGCACAACAGCTTGCCACATGAGGTGACATCATGAGCATGTGTAAGAAGGAGGTATAATGTATCATACTTGTGACTCCCCTACATGGAAATATCTTGATACTATATTTTTCTCCTTTGCAATGGAACCACGAAATGTGAGATTGAGACTTTCCGTAGATGAATTTCAGCCATTTGGTTAGTCAAGACAGTAATATTGATCTTGTTAGTTATATTAACATCGTAAAACTTACCACCATGGATGTGCATGAAGAAGGAATTCATGTTTCTTATTGTGCTTATTTCTGGTCCCCCTAAAAAAAGATAGATATTTTCTTGCAACCTCTGATTGTCGAGTTGAATGAATTATGAAATATAGGGTCGGTGACTTATGATGTTGCAAGTAAAACTAATTTTACATTGCATGCTACCTTATTATGAACGATCATTGATTTTTCAGCATACTCAATGTTGTCGGGATGGAACATAGCTGATAAATTAATATGCTCACATTATATAACAGAGTCTGATATATTTTCATTACCTTGTAGCGGGAAGGTATCTTGATTTGATAATCACCGCAAATTTTTACCAGTTGAACACTCTTTCATGCGAAATTGGAAAAACTTCCTAAAAAATATTGTAGTCAGAAAACTTTCACCAACAATCAAGTCAGGTGAAGAAATCATTAATCAAATAGACAACTATTAATTTCTACCGATATCTCAACTTGATTCTGATGAGATGAATATATATATTATTAGGACATGCAAGTGTAGTTAGAAGAAAAGAAGCGTTTTCTGAGAGTTGTCATATTGGAAGTATCTACTCATTCGACATAATTTAGATGTGATGCATGTTGAAAAAATTTCTTCGATAATATTTTTAACACTGTGATAAATATGCCTGGAAGAACTAAAAACACTACAAAATCACGTGAAGAATTAAAAGAATTAGTCAGCAGACCAGAGTTGCATCAAAATGAAAAAACTAATAAATTTTCAAAGGTTTGTTATACATTGGACAAAGATGGTAAGTAAGCTTTATGTAATTGGTTGAAAGAAATTAAATTCCCAGATGGGTATGCCTCCAATATGGCTTGATGCGTGGATATGAATAAATTAAAAATGTTTAGAATGAAAAGTCATGACTGTCACGTGTTCATGCAAAGACTTATTCTAATAGTTTTTCATGACCTACTTCCTAATAATTTGACAATCACTCATAGAATTGAGTTTGATTTTTTATAGATTTGATATAGAGGGTTATTATTGTTGGTGAGTCCGATGGATGTGTGCATGGACACGTTTCACAAAACGCGTAGCGGAAGCAAAATAATAAATCTAAATCATTACATCACACGTATCTTACGCATATAGGATACACATATACAAGACATAATCGTTTAATAAAATTTTTACGTAAATAAATTATACATGTCGTATGATGTGGAGTGGAAAGGGCATCAACCAACGACGCTATGAAGCCTCACCTCTATCGGTATCCACGCCGAGCAATCGTTAAGACGACTTCACAAAGCCATGAGGCTTGATTCTATCTTCGGTACTAGCCGACGTATGGAGACAAGTTCTTCGAGAGAGAGTCTCCACCCACGATTCAGTATCTGGCAACATTCACAACCCGACTATACCAAACATAGAGAACAAATCCAAAATCCATTACTGCTAAGCCAAACCCATCCATTAGCCTTAAGTTTAGTTCAAGACAAAACCAACTTGGTTCAAAACAAAAACACCTTGGTTCAATAATCAAACCTTTGTTAATTAAAACCAAATCAATTTGGTTTATAATTAAACCAAAGAGGGTTCAATTCATCTTTAAAAGACGTGACCCATTCGTGATTCTGTTCTAGCAGAATATCTTTCATATTTTTCCTTCGTCTGGTCCAACCAAACTTTATCTCTCTCGATCTGAGAATCTAATTTTTAAACTCGTTTTAAGTCTTTCAAATAAACTCGTTGTGCGTGTGACCCAATAGGTTTCCGATCATGTTGGTCATTCGTAATTAATCATTAATCACGAATAGCTACATCATGATCCCCAATTGACCAAAAAATTAATGATTGTTCCTAGAATCACTTCTGAACCTTTTAGTAGCTATAGTGAGTTGTGTAGGATCGGGTTGGCCGGCTGGAGAGGGATGAATAACCTTGTAAATAAATTTAAACTTTCTCTTACTTTTAGCTAAGCAAGGATACACATATTAATAAAAAAATAATAAACAAATAAAATAAAAGAGGCACAGAAAATTTACTTGGTTACAACGGATTAGTTGTTAATCCAAGACAATTGAAAGCTCCATTAAAAAGACTCCTTTAGGTGGAGTAGCCTCTTACAGCGTTGACGTATAAGAATTAGAAAACTACAACAGTTAAAACAAGTATATTTTTCAAAACAAGAGGATACAACATCTATTTATAGCAAAATGATCAAGGTGACCGTTTTGCTAACGTGGCAGTTATGGGGGCACCTCCAATGGATCGAAACTGATCCATTGGTGATCTGGCAGCGCTGGGGGCACCTCCAAGCATTGGGGGTGCCTCGGTTGAGATGACTCATCTTTCAGATCTTATCCGCTATTGCGGGTCTTCAGCGACGATTAGAGGCGCCTCCATTGCTCTCCAATTGGTGGGTGACGCGCCTCCGAGCCTTGGGGGTGCCTCTATCAGTTGAGCGCTTGAGGCGCCTCCAGCTGTTCTGGGGTGCCTCCAGTCCTTCTGGATGCCTGGGTGATCTTTGATCGTCTGAAGTTGAGCTCACCTGAACCCAACTCTGACCTTCTCCTCGAGTAAACTTCCTCCCCGGCTTCTCGTCTCTCGGACCGCGTCCTTCTCGCCTCGCGTCCCTTGGACCACATCCTTCTTGCTCCATCGGTGTAGTCTTGTACTCTTTCGCAGCTTCTCGTCTCTTAGATGCACCGAGCCCGTCGACTTGCTTTCCGTGTCATCCTTCTCGTCCGCTGCGTCTTTCGCTCGACTTCTTGTGTTCCTAAGTTCCTGCACACTTAGAAACAAGAATCAAAATCACATAGGACTTAATCTAATTTGGTTGATCACATCAAAACTACCTCGGGGTACTTATAATCTCCGTCTTTTTGATGTGCATCAACCCGAGTTCAAGTTAGGGTAAACACAACTTAAAGTTATAATAGTTTAACAAAATTATTGCAATCAAGTATAAAAAGAAATTATAATTAACTCCCTATTCTCCTTTTGATCACATCAAAAAATAGGGGGAAAATACTAAATAAGAGAAAAAAACTTGAAAAAATTTAATTGAGGGTTTATACACTAGATAGACATCTGTGTAATTTCACCGTAATTATTTCTATGAAAAATGATTTTTTAATAAATTAAAACGAATTTTTTTCAAATAACCAATCTAACTCTAGAAAAAAAATTCATGAGATTTTTTTTTACCTTATAGAGGAAAATATTTTTCTTGAAAAAATTTGAGATTTTCTAAGATAATGAATTAAAAATAGGTTTTATTAGTGAAAAATCTTGCAATTTTTTCAGAACATGTAAACTTTAACTGTTGTTCGAAGAAAAATCATATTTTTCAAAAATAAGTTTCCAAACATTTTTAATTTTAAAAATTAAATTTTTTTTAAAAAATTCATAAAATTTTTATGCAATGGTCAAAATTTTTGATTTTTTTTTCTGGTAATAGAAAATATGAAATTCTATCACAAAAAAATATAACTTGAAAAATTACTTGAACAAAAAGATGATGAAGATAATTTTACAAAAAAAATGTTAATAAATCAAACATTTTTATTTTCTAGCATGCATATAAAAAGATAATCTAATAAGTCATAACAGATTTTGGAACCCAAAATAAATTTCTACCTACTGGATTTATCAAATATTTTCTAGAAATATCGAAATGTGATATTTTTCTAATTCGACCCCTGTGATTTTTCAAATGCCAACTTAGTCCTCCAAAATATCTAAAATTTTGAACATGAAGAATATTTAAATTTAAGCATGTAGGGTTCTTTTTCAATCTTTCTATTTTTTTTCTTTTAATTTTGCGTTTTCATTTTTAAGTTTATCAAAATCAGATAGTGAACATGCATTTGCTAAATTAATTCTTAATTTAGCATTATCCTTTTTTAATCTCACATATTTAGTCCTTAATTTGCACAACGATTTAGACAAAAGTTTAATTCCATCATATAATTGTTCAGGTAGTGGACTGGCAGGACACATGGAGCAGCATGGTCGGCATAGCATAATTCCCCACAATCTCCTACAGGA
>JBBUKS010000017.1:9757524-9767802 GCA_038050645.1 Hedychium gardnerianum
AGAGAATTGTGGGAAGACATTCCTTTTGGACATTCTTAGCTATCAACTACTGCAAGATTATTGAACATGAAAGCAGAACATCATTTCTCTGAACGATGTCACGATGACATGTGTCAATTGATGTCAGAGTTGTTCCCCGCTGATAACTGCATACTGATAGCTTCTATGATACAAAAAATTGATTAGAGATTTATGTTTACCTATAGAGAAGATCGATTGTTGTATCAATAACTGCATGATATTTTGGAATAAAGATAGCGATTTGATGAGATGCAAGATGTGTAATCACCCTCGGTATAAACAGCGTAGTCAGATTCCTGGGAAGAAAAAAAAATCATTCAAAGTTATGCATTACTTCCCGTTAACTGTTAGACTTCAATGTTTGTATGCATCTGCCGTAACAGCAAGCCACATGAGGTGGCATCATTAGCATATACACGAAAGAGATATAATGTGTCATCCTTGTGACTCTCTTGCATGGAAACATCTTAATACAATATTTTCCTCCTTTATAATAAAATCACGTAATATTAGACTTAAACTTTCTGCAGATGAATTTCAGTCATTTGAAAGCTATGGATAACAATATTCATCTTGGCTAGTTATATTAACACTATATAACTTACCTCCATGGATGTGCATAAAAGAAGAATTTATATTTTTTACTGTGCTTATTCCAGGTCCTCAGAATCCAAAAGGGAAAACTGATGTGTTTTTATAACTTTTGATTGCAGAGCTGAATTATTTATGGAATGTCGGGTTCGAGACTTATGACATTGCAAGTAAATCAAAATTTACACTGCATACTGCTTTGTTATGGACGATTAGTGATTTTCCAGCATACTTAATATTGTTAGGATAGAGCACGACAGAAAAGTTAGCATGTCCACATTGCATGAGAGAGTCTGATGTATTTTCATTGCCTTGCGGTGGAAAGATATCTTAGTTTGATAATCATCATAAATTTTTACTAGTTAATCACCCATTTAGGTGAAATAAGAAAATTTTCAAAAGTAATGAAATGGTCAGGAAACCTCCCCCAGCAATAAAGTCAGGTGTAGAAGTTCTCGACGAAATTGACAGCTATAAATTTCTTCTAGTATATTAGGATGGTTCTGATGAGATAAATAAGTACATTATCAGAATGAACAAGTGTGGTTGAAGGAAAAGAAGCATATTTTGGGACCTGTCATATTGGAAGTATTTACTCATTCGACATAATTTAGATGTGATGCATGTTGAGAAAAATTTCTTTGATAACATATTCAATATTGTGATAAATGTTCATGGGAAAACTAAAGACACATCAAAATCACATGAGGAATTAAAAGAATTAGTAAGCAGGCTTGAGTTGCATCAGAATGAAACAATTGGTAAATATTCGAAGACTTGTTATACATTGGACAAAGAAGCTAAGCAAACATTATGTACTTGGTTGAAAACAATCAAATTTCCTGATGGATATGCCCCGAATATGTCTCACTATGTAGATACAAATAAATTAAAAATATTTAGAATGAAGAGTCACGATTGTCACATATTCATGCAAAGACTAATTTCAATAACTTTCTATGACCTACTTCCTAACAATGTTTGGCGAACACTCACAGAATTGAGTCTGTTTTTCAGAGATTTGACTTCAAAGGTTATTATGACATCCGATATCCTTCGATTTCAGACAGAAATTCCAATGATACTGTGTAAGCTTAGCGCATATTTTCATATATATTTTTTTGATTTAATGGAGCATCTACTTGTTCATTGACCTTATGAAGCACAACTAGGTGATCCTGTGCAATACAGATGGACATACTCATTTGAGCAATTTTTGAGCAAATTAAAGAATAATGTTTGTAACAAAGCAAGAGTTGAGGGATTAATATGTAATACATATTTGATTGAAGAAGTATCTTCCTTCTACTCTTATTATTTTGCTGATAATGTGCAAACCAGAAATCGTAAGTGTCCCAGGAATTCCAATGATACTCAACAAGTTGATCTAGACATGTTTTCTATTTTCAAGTTTTCTGGTAAGATAATGGGTGCAACTGTTTCTAGACGGTTAAATGATCAAGAATATCATGCTGCAAGGACATATATACTTCTGAACTATCAAGATGTTAAATCATATATAAGTATAAACACATACATAGCTTTCCATATATTTGATATGTTATCTAATATGTTTTTCAATTACTTACTTTCATTGCTTGTACGAACAACATCTACACCTACATAATCCAACAATAAGTATAAGTGAGGTAGATCGCAAGTTAGAGGATGAATTTGTATTTTGGTTTCAAATTTATGTAAGATAGCGTTTAAATTATTTATTATAATGAAAATTTAATATTGCTACATCTAATTTATATTATAACTATTGTTATAGGCGAACGACCATAAAATATCAAATGTGCAAGATGAAAGGATAAAAAATCTTGCATCAGAACCTCTCCATAACATAACAGTCTACTGAGGTTATTATGTTAATGGATTCAGATTTCATGTGGCCCAACGTGATTTACAAAGACTTACATATAATTCTGGTGTTTGCATAAAAAGATCCACAAACAACAATGATACTCATTTTGATTATTATGGTAGACTTGAGGAAATAATGAAGGTAGAGTATCTTGTTTTACCTTTAAAAAGGTATGTATTATTTAGATGTTATGATATGATCCAACTCCAAAAATAGGTACTAGAATAAATCATTTCTATAATTTAGCTAAGGTTAACGCAAATAAAGGGTTCAACAAGTTTAAGCTTTTCATCTTCGTGGTACAAGCTGGTCAAGTATTTTATCTTGAATACCTAAAGAAGAGAAGAAGACTTAGTAAATGGTTAGCAATGTGTCAAATAAAAGATCAGTCGACCATATAAATGCCGAATACCATCACTGCCCAAAACCATGATGCATATCAAAATGAAGAAGTTGAGATACACTCGGTTGATTCAGAAATACAATCCACATCATAATTGCTTATTGATGTTAATGACACTTTCAAGGATATAGATGATGGAGAGATATCTAGCAGTGAGAAGGTTGATGTACCAATGAAATCTAACGATGAGAACTTGTAAAATGTTAATGTAATTGATTCAGATTGACATGATGTTTAAGAACTATAATTAATGTCATGGAGCATTGTATGATGATACCTATCTTAACATCTACATTTCCCTTGTTATAGTATAGAAGTCATTATTATTTTGAATGTTATGTATTATACTATAATTTTGTCTATATATAGTCATGTCAGACATTCCAGTAGCACAGGATTGTCGGATAGTTCTGAGGGTTTCTGCTGATTGGTAAGTAGTTATGTATTTAATAATTTCAGTACTTATTACTCTTTTTATTTATCACATATTTCTTAATAATTCTATATTTTTCATGCAGCTTCTTTTCATATGGGCATAAGATTGTAGCTTACATATCAAAAAAATTTAAAGAACGGTTGTCCATTACTGGTACTACATGGAGACATGTAGACTAGGATATGAAAAAAAATTATTACGGAGAATTTTTGGTAAGTATTTTGAATATATGTGTGGTATAAATAGAACATATATGTGGTATAAATTCTTGTGTACTAATTTTTTAAATATTATTGCAAAAATTTTATATTTGGGAGGAGGGTCATGAGGAAGAATTTAAAGTCGCATGGAACATCTATTACGCTAAACTTTATAAGGATTTATTATACAAGTGAAGGAGGAGGGGAACCAGGCCAACCGAGGTTCCTGTTGCGACTTGGGAGGCTTGGACAGTTGTTTGGACTGTCGAGAGATGGTGTTCTAATTCAGCGATTGCTCGAGGCAATCGCAAGACTGAGCTTGTTGGGCCAAGCACTGGATCTCGTTTTATTATCGAGCATACGGTAGACTTAGTAAGTTTGTTAATGTTAATATTTAATGTTATTTTTGATCTTGTTTTAATGTACTTATAATTTTTTTTACACAGGCTACTCAATTAGAGAGACCTCCTCCCACTTGTTGAGAAATATTTAACAAGACGCACAAAAAGAAGGATGACACATTTGTCGATCAACGATCTTTGAGAATTAACGTAAGTATTTAAACTTTATCTAATTATACAATTATCATTCAATATCTTTATAGATTTTATATATTTTATAATATGATTTTTTTTTACAGGATGTCATGATAAGTGCAATTGCACAGGGGTCTCAGCCTGGTGCAGAGGGAGAGGAGTCATAGACTCTATCCACCGACGCGATTAATGATATTTATTATGATGTCGTCGGTGGAAGGAAAAAAACCTCCCTTTATGGCCTTGGCTCCCAAACCAAACTTGTCTTCAATCGTATGAGGGCTTCTCCTGGGAATAGGGGTCGTTCGAGTTCCTCTTCATTCAGTGATGTCGCATCGTTGTGACAAGATAATGAAGAATTGAGGACTCGACTTTTGACATTGGAGCAATCCATGGCTGCTCGGATGCGAGAACTGAAAAGTTATATCGTCATATGTTAGTAGTCCAAGCTCGGTTCACTCCGACACAGCAGCCACAGCTGGAGCCGCATCATTTTGAGTCCCAGGATACCGAGGATCCCGACGATAGCGACGATGAGTAGCTCATTTTGAAATATATTTTTTAATATAATATATTTTTTTATTTATCTCTATGTTTCAATGACAAATATTATAATAATTTTTTTAATTATAGTTATCTCTAATTATAAAATATTTTTTCTTGCTCCATTTTAGATATGTCTAGCATCATATACAGATATCCATGATTTTGGAACTAAAGTATGTTTTTTCTCATCAATAAAATATGTGTTATTAGTTTATGTAGTTTTAGGATAAATAGTTATTCCTTTTATAGTTTAATTTCAAATTTTACTGTTATATTCATAACCTATAATATCTTATTTTATGCAACATCGAAAATTATATTGAGTTATATTTTTGTATTGGATATCTTGTATCGGATGTTATTTCTTATTGTATTGTATTGGATGTTATCTTATATCCTAAATATATGTTCGGATTTGATTATGTATTGTAGTATTTGTTATATTTAGATTATGAATTGTAGTAGATTTATTTATTATGTTTGGATGTATTGTGTTTGTTATGTTTAGATGTATTGTTATATTTGGATCTATTGTGATGCTGTGTTAGTTATGTTTGTGATAATCATTAATTGTGATGGTTTCTTATTGATTTGTATTTATGTAGACAGAGAAGGTAGAAAAATTAAAAAAATCTATAAAAAATTTTGAAATTAGTAACGAAATTTTAAAATTCCGTCACTAATTATCGTAATTTAGCAACGGAATATTAAAATTATGTCGCTAAGTTACTATATAATTTATTTTTTTTGTTTAGAGACGGAATTTATAATTCCGTCGCTATTTTTTATTTTTTAAAAAATTAAAAAAAAATATTTAGCGACAGAATTATATATTACGTCACTAAATCACGTTAAATAGCGATGAAATTTTAAATTCCGTAGCTATTAGCGACCGAAATTATTCCGTCGCTAAAGTTATTTATGACGGGTCAGTTAGGGATCGAATTATTTCATCGTTAATCGATCACTGATTATAATTAGCGACCGATTAGCGATTAAAAATTTGATCGTTAATCACAAAAAATTTTGTAGTGCTGAAACTTAATTCTGTGGCATGAAGAAATCACGCAATAAGAGAAAACGAATAAGATGATCAGAAACTCTTTAATAAGAGTAAAAATCGTACCTTGTTCATCAATAAGCTACGCCACATTTATTATACTATGTTTTTAGGAGAGTTTAAGAAAATATAATAGGTAGAAATTTTCTTTTATTGAGTTATATTTACAATTTTATTTCCAATGGTTTCCTTCATCTAAACGTCGATCAATAGAAACTAAACAGCTGCCTAATCCCAAAAAACAATACAAACTAAACAGTAGATTACATGAAACACATGTTGAAAGACAATCAAATATATGTGGCTTAAGCACAATTATTGCATAAAACAAAAATGTAGTAGAAAACAAGAGGTCATAGTTGAAGAGTTGGAAGGTGACCATCATAGTGTTTATATCTCCACCGATCTTGTTAGATTCTTGCGATGATGGGTCATCTATCTTGATCGGGACAAATCATATCCGTTAGGTGAGATTAAATTGAATTAATTGAAATTGATAGTTCAATTCGATTAATTTAAAATTTTATTTTATTTTAAACAAATTACTTATTTTAGTTTGTTCGATTTGATCTCGGTTGTGAAATTCATAAATCAGTTAAACCAATTAAACTAGTCGATTGTTATGTTAAAAGCAATCGATTGATGATCTAGATATTGTTATATTGTAAGGGCATAAGCTATATAATTATTGACTTGATTGACACAATGACACAAAATAAATTATTTGTGCTGAATAATATTAATTTTTGATAATTTATTGAAATAAAATGTTTTAACCATTATGTGATTTAATTTATGTTTATTGAGAGTTTGTATTATTGAATATAGAGTTTATATGTGTAAAATTTATAATCTATATGTTATTATTTATGGATTGATAATGGATATTAATCCATTATATATAAAGGATTTGGTCCTTATTAGATTAGGTCTTTGACAGATCTCTTTGTTCCTCATCGATAAAGAAATTACGATAATATTAATTTAATTCCTTTAGAAAACTTTCCTTTCACTCCTCTCCTTCTCCACATGATTTCTGAATACGAGGATGATGCATATTTACATAGATAATGGCTCTCTCATTCCGTTGCATTAGGTCTATTAGCTTTAAGTATTATGCATTGTTTTTCTTACCGTAATCTTGATGAAATTATATTTTTATTTATTTTTTCTATATTCGAGTAATTCTATATTTTAGAATTCACGTGGCTTAGATAATCTTAAGATCTAACAAATTTGGCATAGCTACAATCGAGCCCATCATCCAAAAAGAGTTTGACACCAATCCCACATGCAAGGAAAATTGTTGAAACTTGGTTAAGAGAAGATAATGATATGACCACAAGGTGAATAATTCAGTCGATAACATGTTTTTCCGTAAGCTCAAATCTCGACCTTAGCATTTTTTTGTTGTTGTTGCATCTTGGAAGAGCTTTTTATTGCAGCTTTGAATATAACAAAAAGCTTTTTCATGTGTTCGTGAGGAACAGGACGAATTTAAAAATTAGAGATGAGGACTTAAATTTATTATATGTTTAGAGATCATCGGTAATATTACTATGATAATAATTATTATATAATTTGAGGATACACTATAAGAAAATTTCAAAATAATGACGGGATTATCGACGGAATTTTATTCCGTCGGTAAATTCCGACAGAATATTTAATTCGTCGGAATATGTCGACGGAATCCATATTCCATCGGTTTTAAATAAAGAAATCAAAAAAAATTAAGAGTTCCCGACGGAAATTATTTTCCGTCGTTAATTACCGACGGAAAATAATTTCCATCGGGAACTCTAATATTTTTTAAAAAATAATAATAATTCCCGACGGAATTAATATTTAAAAAAAAAATGAATTATTTCCCGACGGAATTTAATTTCCGTCGGGAAATAAATAATTTCCACCGGAAATTTAATTCCGTCAGGAAATAATATTTTTTAAAAAAAAATAATTTCGAATTATTTCCCGACGGAAATAAAATTCCGTCGAGAAATAATATTTAAAAAATAATAATTTCGAATTATTTCTCGACGGAAATAAAATTCCGTCGGGAATTATTTATTTCCCGACGGAAATTAATTTCCCGACGGGAATTAAATAATTTCCGACGGAAATAAAATTCGTCGGGAATTAAATTTTTAAAAAAAAAAATATTAGATTTATCGATGGAAATTATTTCCCGTCGGTAATTACCGATGGAAAATAATTTCCGTCGAGAACTTTTAATTTTTTTTATATTTCTTTATTTAAAACCGACGGAATATATACTGACGGAATAAATATTCTCTCGGAATTTACCGACGGAATAAAATTTCGTCGATAATTTATCACTATTTTTTTGAGATTTTCATAAAAAAGATGAGCACAATTGCAACAGACGATCTAGATTTGCTGGATCAGTTTTGAATCGCGTTACTCTTTACGTTACGACAAATCGGTCCACTATTCTCATATTATTGGAATAAATTAAAAGTTTAATTTAATTAATACACCAAGCTTTTAACAATAAAATCAGTAAAAAGAACAATGTTAGAACTATAAACCATGTTTTTTTTAACGGACATCCTAATAGAAGAACTCATAGAGTTATAAAAACTAATTTGGAAAAATATTTCTCTTTTTATTTAAGTAAAAAGTAAAACTTAAAAATAATTATGATTTTGTTCAAAATAAAATTTGTAACTCAACAAATATACTATTTTCTCAACAAAATAAAATTTGTTCAAAATTATGATTTGTCTCTCCATTATTTTTTATACATAATTTTAACTCACCAAATATATTATTTTTAAAAAATAAAAATTTAGAGAATTGATGCTGAGTATTTATTAAATTTTATAAATTTGAGTTTATTATTTTTAAATAATGTGTTTATTGTATAAGAGCTTCTACTAAATTATTTATAAAGTATTGATTAATGTATTAATAGCTGATTTTTTTTAATCCAAGTATTCAATTCTCATGATTCCATTAATTTTAGAGATGATCGATTTAATTTCGTGAAAATTTTTTCATTAGTCATCAAATTAAATTAGAAAGTATAAATAAATCTTGATGGATAATTTAATATCATTAATTTTCAAAACTTTGTAAGTATAATATATTCTAAGTGAGATTTGATTTTATGATGGCACCAGGTCAGTCCGTCTCAGGATCAACACAAATGAGGTAAATCACGGGGACTAATCTAAATAGCTCGAACAGTTATCAGTGTATGAAGGAAAGCAGAAATTTAACTATTAATCAGGATTTGATCCTTAAATTTCATGATGACAATACTCCCTATATTAATCATCAGAATAAGATTTGATTCTAATTACTTAAGGAACTGTCTCATTTCTTACATCGCATTATAGCCCGAGGCTATTAATAGCAGATTGTGATGCATAACCAATTGGTTAGTTATTGCTTTTATGAAGCTGCAACATTGTGGCATAAAGGTAAAACGCTCGTCCCCATATGAAACTGCAACATCCTCCCGCATAAACTGGTCACAAATTAGTACAGCTTGCGGACATAAACAACATTTTCCCTTGGCCGACGATTATGGAACCGAAAAGGATGGAGCTCCGGAGAGAAGGTCCTGTGAGGTGAAAGTTGCAGGCAAGAAGCAAAGACGTGACCGGTATCCATGTTGTAAATGCTTCCCTCACAAACTCTTGATTTTAGATTAGAAGATTCAAAATTCCCACGGATTACTATTTAATAAGTAGATAATAAATTTATTATAATAAAATAAAAATTAATTTTTAACGAGTGAAAAAAAAAATTCTTTCATCCTTACTTATTTGATGATCAATTATAAATTTATCCCATAATTTATTTTTGTTCACATAATCTTAAGATTTTTATTACAATAAGTTAGATGATTTATGCCTGCATGCTTGATAGGGGGTAAGAGACCGGATGTATTTTTTAAACAATAGAAATTTAATTTTTAGATTGAACTACGGATACTAATTGATACTAATGGGCGCCACATTAACAGTCATCGTATTTTCTGAATTTATTTGAGAGGCAGAATACAGGGCCGGATAGTTTAGCTGAGGGATTTTTATTTTAACTGTTACTTATATTTTCATGTCAATTGCCAATAATTAAAAAAAAAAACTATCTTAAATAAGCCAAGCTAAAGATGTGGGCCATGGTAAGCCTAATCCATGTGTTCGGGCTGTATCTGGTTAGCTATAAGCCCAGGCCCAACCTTGGGGCATAGTTGACTTGACGCCTATAATTGTGTAGTTTGCTGGACAAAAGTCTGCTTTTAGTTGTAAATCGTTCGATCATCCTAACCAATCAGAACCATTCAACGGGCATCCCTGTCAAAGATCCTCATCGATATCTCCTCCACCAATAAACACAAAGCACACGGATTGCGTGCTTTCCCCAACCAATCTCGCTATATTCACGGTAGTACCAAACGAAACCGTACCGATCTCCCGATATATATGGCCCATAATTTCCTGGATTAAATTTTCATTTCGTTGGAGTTTTCGTCGCCTTCAAACCCTAGCTTTTCTTTGCGGCATCGATCCATGGCTCGTACGAAGCAGACCGCCCGCAAGTCCACCGGCGGCAAGGCGCCTCGGAAGCAGCTCGCCACCAA
>JBBUKS010000017.1:9772806-9785408 GCA_038050645.1 Hedychium gardnerianum
ATGCAGGATTGTCTTAGGAGTCGACTTTCGCTTGATGGTAAAAGACATATCTATACGAGGAATGGAAGGAATGCTAAAGTAAAGTCGATTGATGTTTTTATGCTTTGGTTAGGAAACTAATGCCTATTTGGATTTAGAAAATATATTTATTGTACTGTCTTTCAGATGAAGCTTAATTTCAATTTCTTGTTTGGATAAATCAAGATATTCTTGTTCATTTGAAAATAGAATGTTTAGTATTTTCTTTAATTCAGTTGTTATTGACAATGATTCTTTGATTGATAAGCTTTATAAATTGAACACCTTTACTTCTGCGATTGATAACCTAATAATGCATAGTATAGGTATGAAACACAAATTGACCAACGAGAATTCTTCTATGTTGTGGCATAGGCGTTTAAGACATATATCCAAACAATGCCTAGAAAGGTTAATGTCATATGGAATTCTCGATTATCTTGACATGTCCAACTTTGATTTCTGCATAGAGTGTGTTAAGGGGAAAACAACTAACAAAATGAATAAGAGGGCTAGCCAATATAGTAACGTTTTGGAGCTAATACATACAAACATATGTGGATCATTCCATAAGACATCTTGGAATAGACATACATATTTTATCAGCTTCATAGACGACTACTCTCGATTAATCTATTTACCTTATTCATGAGAAGTCACAATCTCTAGGCATGTTTAAAATTTTCAAAGCCTAAGTTGAACTTCAACTAGGTAAGAAAATTAAAGTCATCTGATTCGACCGTCGAGGTGAATATTACAGTCGATATGATGGATCAGGTGAATAACGTTCAGAACCTTTTGCGAAATACCTTACTGAGTGTGGAATTGTGCCTCAGTATACTATTCCTGGTACTCCCAGTCAGAATGGTATAGTTGAGAGACACAATCGTATCCTAAAAGATATGGTAAGAAGTATGATGACTTTATTTCTTTATCGGAGTCTTTGTGTGGTGAGACACTCAAAACTGTAGTTTACCTACTTAACAGAATACTTAGTAAGATAGTAACTAAAACCCCATTCGAGATGTAAACGGGTAGGAAGCCTAGTATTAGACATTTACACGTCTGTTTTTCTCCAGCTGAGGCTAGGCCTTATAAGCCTAACGAAAAGAAATTGGACTCAAGAATAGTTAGCTGTAATTTTATAGGTTATTCTGAGAAGTCAAGGGGTTATAAATTTTATGATCCCTCTAATAGATTCTTCTTCGAAACGGAAAATGCCAAATTCATTGAGGACGATGGGAGCATTGAGATTAGGGAAGTATCTTTTAGGGAAAACGTTAGCGATTCTCCTGTGATCACTACTAGTGCAACAAGTACAGATATGATTACCATATCTTACATTATGAATATTGTACATCCAGTGGCAGTAGTGAACCAAGATATTCACGTGTCATCTCCAATGCAATTGGATGATCCTTCCACTGAGATTGGGTTACTGCCTTAGATTATTGAGCAGATATCTCAACCTCCTCAACCACAAGTGCTTTTAAGGCGATCCACAAGGGAAAGAAGAATCACGAATTCTCGTGATTATGTTTATCTCTAAAAACATGATTTTGACATAGAGTTGGAAAGTGATCCTGCATCTTTCCAAAAGGTCAAACAATGGTCTAACCCTGAAAGGTGAATTAAGGCCATGCAAGAAGAGTTGAAGTCTATGACAGACAAAGACGTTTGGGAACTTGTCGAATTGCATGAAGGTAAGACATTCGTTAGTTGTAAATGGATATTTAAAATCAAACTGGATTCAAGGGGCAATATCCAAAAATATAAGGCTCGTCTTGTTGGTAAAGGATTCACTCAAAAAGAAGACATTGATTATAAGGAGACTTTCTCACCTGTGTCGATGAAAGACTCCTTTAGGATAATCATGATACTTATAGCTCATTATGATTGAAGTTACATCAAATGGACGTAAAGACTGCATTCCTTAATAGAGACATTGAAGAGTCTATATATATATGATGCAACCAGAGAACTTTGAGTTTGAGGATTCAAAATACCTAGTATGTAGATTAAAAAAGTTCATTTATGGTTTGAAATAGGCGTCCCGTTAGTGGTATCGAAAATTTGATCAAGTGGTTACTTCATTTGGATTTAAAGAGAATCCCGTTGATCAGTGCATATATGTCAAGTTCAGTGAGAGCAAGTTTGTTATACTTGTTCTATAAGTAGATGATATATTGCTTGCGAGCAATAATAAGGGTCTGGTGTATGAAACCAAGTCATTAATATCTAGTAATTTTGAAATGAAAGATCTTGGTTAAGCATATTTTGTTTTAGGCATACAGATCTGTCGTGATCGTTCAAGAGGCATTCTTGGACTTTCACAACGGGCCTATATTGAAAAAGTGCTTATAAGGTATGACATGCAGAATTGTACACCTGGTGACACACCTGTGTCAAGAGGTGACAAGTTTAGCTTGCAACAGTGTCCACGTCTTGAACTTGAAATAAAGGAGATGGAACAATTCCTTTATGCGTCAGCTGTGGGAAGTCTCATGTATGCACAGGTTTGTACACGACCAGATATATCGTTTATAGTGGGGATGTTAGGCAGATATGTCAGTAACCTAGGACCGTCACACTGGAAAGTAGTAAAGAGAGTGATGCGGTATTTGCAAAGAACTAAAAGACACATGCTCACGTATCGGAAATTAGATTACCTGGAGGTGATTGAATATTCAAACTTCAATTTTGCTGGATGTTTGGATAGCAAGAGGTCCACTTCGGGCTATATTTTCATGCTTGTTGGAGGGGTTATATCTTGGAAGAGTGTCAAGCAGACGCTGATAGTCACTTCTACTATGGAAGCATAGTTAGTAGCATGCTATGAAGCATCCAATCAAGGAATTTGTCTGCGGAATTTCATCACAGCATTACAGATTGTTGATGGCATTGACAGACCACTGAGGATCTACTGTGATAATAAAGCCGCAGAACTTTATGCCAAAAACAATCGTAGTTCGTCAAAGTCCAAGCACATCAACATCAAGTTTTTAGCGGTTAAAGAAAGAGTTCAGAGTCATTAGGTTATGATAGAGCATATCAGTACAGATTCCATGTTGGCCGATCTACTCACCTAAGGCTTGGTGCTTAAGGTATTTCATGCGCATGTTGTGGATATGAAAGTCCTTCTTATGGAAGAAGAACTCATTTAGTAGGAATCTGTATTTTCTTTATTTCTCTATATTGGTTAATAAAGACAAACATTTTATTTTGATTATTGTACGTACTTAAAGTTTAAAACATTAATGACAATCTTGTTTGTTTAACACTCTGAAATAAAATATCATGATTTACTACTGTTGTTTAGTATTTGGTATTTGTAAATGTGATATAGATTTTTTTTGGAATCATAAAGTTTGGATCACGATCTGCTATTGCAGTTTAGCATAAAGTTTTAACAAATATAATCAGACTCTTTTGAGTTACTTTGGACCAGTTGAAAATTGACATGTACTGATCGCATTTCATATAATTTCTACTCTACACATCCACATCTTGATCTATGTCATTAATGACATTGGTATTGTGATTACTGTTGGGGCTTGTTACGATCATATACAGTAGCTATGACCTCTTTAGTCCTATACCAATGAAGTTAATGGACCAGATTGTTACAGGGGTATCTTGTACCCATAAAGTTTGATATCAATTAAAATTATATTCGTGTGTTGTCTATAATCACATAAAGCCCAAGTGAGAGATTGTTGGATTTAATTATCCCTTAAGGTGGGCTCACATGCGATTTAAGACTAGCGATACCGAAACCCGTTAAGTGATCTAACTTAAGTTATGGGGTTTTGGGTTATTGGATGTGGACCCGTATGTGTAGAACCCTTTAGCCCAATCTGTTGTCATCTATGAGCTGAAAACAGATTGGTTGCATATATAAGGGGAGGTCCTCAAGGGTTTAGGGCATCTTTTGAGACATCTTTTGGTTCCCCCATTAGACCAAGAGAATTCGGTGCCGTCAACCCTAAGCCCTTTGGAAGACCTCTCCTATTTACTTCCGCTTCTTCTTCTTCTTCAGGAGATCTATTTGGACGACGCTAAAGACAAGGACTATGACTCTATAATCAGGTTCCTTGTCGATTTTAGTTTATGTATTTTTTATATTATTATGCCTTGTTCGATTGATGAAATTAAATCCATGCTCATGTTCTGGTTTTTTTGAATTAAATTCTTATTTCGATTATCTAGAATTCATGCGGTTTAGAATTTTGCAAGAACTAATACAAATAAGCATCTTAATAACTCAATCTGAATAAAAGAATTCCTGATGACAATTTAGAAGAGCTCTCTAATAACATCTTAAATGTGTCCCTTAATGATACAACTTTAGGAGAATCTCTTTAGAGATCAGTCAACCTAATGCTATCTATGACTTAAGCTCACAAAACACAACTCATTCATAATATTAAAAAAAAACAAAACAAGAAACTAAACTAAATAAGTATCATAAACTAATAATAGAAGATATCGACTTAAAATTTTATAAATCATTGAAATGACTTCTTCCATAGTTACTAACTTTGATGCTGATTAATTAGCTAAGTTAAATTAATGAATTTAATTTCTCTATTTTCTTCTATCTACTAAAATGAGAGTATCATTAATACTAGAAATAAAAATTGTATTGATTAATATTTCGAGAGATCTAATAATTTTTATATTAAATTAATGAATTTTAATTTTCTCATAATATTTTATGTAAAGACATGCATATCTACTTTATTCAGCTATGTTATAAAGATGGTTTATTATAATATCCATTTATCTAACTTTTTAATTTATTTAAATTGAAGAATATGTTAGGAAAAAATTAAGCATATATCCATCTTCCTATATTAATTTTATTACTGATTATGCTAATTCATCCTTACCATTACAATCTTCCTATAGTCTAGACAATGTTTTTGCCTTATATTTTTTTTTGATGTTTTCTTATTGATAGATTTCCAAAAGACGCACCCAAATTTTGAGATTGTCCAAAAGGCGCACCCAAAGTTGATACTGCCCAAAAGACGCACTTTATTCCGATTATATCCCTCTGCCAACTTTTCATTCTCATTTTCCCAAGTATTCGAGTCACATTTAAATTTTAAAAATGAAAAAAAGTTTTCGTTGGTCTGGTTGTACGTAACCTTGACATCTCTCTGTGTGGGAAAAGTAAATATTTCAAAAATTTGTGCGGGAAAAGCAAATATTTCAAAAATCTGATCGGGGAAAGATCTCTCTCAGGGTGCCGAACAATCTCTCTCTGGTCATCGAAAACCTCAGAAATCGAAACCCTAGACACATGCCCTCTTGTTCAACTCTCAGGACGTCGAAAGTGAGTTTGGATTTTCGTCAAAACTATATTGGTCATCTCTCTCCTCTCCTATTCTGTACTCCCGTTTCAGAATAACACAAGAAGATATTTCAACCTCTTGATCTCAATCATCTCCAAAGGTATGTATTTGGTTTCTAATATAGTCCTCATCTCTTGCACATGTTTAGGGTTTATATTTTACACATTAACTTGCATTCTTTGATTTTGTGATGGTTTTAGGGTCTCGTAGTTTCTAACAACTATACTATTTAAGGTTTATGGTTTGTAAATTCATCGTGTGGTGGTGTTGTTCTTCGAAATCCAGCACCATAGTGGTGCTAGATTTTGAAGAACAACACCACCCTAAAAGCAAGTCTTGGGTATTCTAAACATAATGGTTTTGGATTTCAAAAACTTAACACCACTATGGTGCTGGATTTTGAAGAACACCACCACCTAATTTTAATAAATAGAAAAGAGAAGTCAGACCAACGTGGTTTAGTTTATGAAAAACCAGTATCACTATGGTACTGTAATATGAAAACTAGCACCAACATATCGATAAAGACAAAGAAGTCAGAGGACATAATGTTATATCAATGTCAAAATCTTATAATCATTGTTTGTGCATCTGGACATTTATTTTTTTCATGTTAATAATGTATATTTTTTAAAATTCATCCATTAGTTGATTTTTTTTCTTCCTCTAATGGACTAGTGTTTGAGGTCATTTTAATGAATTTTTTGGCCGTCCAACAATAAAAGGAAAGAATCATGGGTCTGTTTGTTTACATGATTGACACAAGCTATCAAACAACCACCTTAGTTCCCTACCTAAAGGGATTTGTTGGTCTTTTGGTTGTAAGTTTCTTTTTTAATGGTAAATGTTATTTTTTATATGGACATTATTATGTATGTAACACTCCGTATAATTAAGCAGGCATGGTTTTTGGAGCATATCCCAATCCATAAATCATATAATTCTGAAGGTGCATGAATAAATAAGTGAAGGTCTACTTCACATATTAGTAAGGTGAGAGCCTTGCTGGACCAAACCTCACCTTAAGAGGTAAATATCAAAGAGTGTCACCTAACTTTTATTTGTAGTTTCTAAAAAATTATTTCTAATTTGATAGGTTATTATTGAACTAGTCCCTTCCCCTTTTGAAAAAAAATACATTGGTTGAGAACCTCTCTTATCTCGATGATACTCCACATCCATTAGAGACATCACCAATACATGATATAGAAGCCAAATGGACCAAATGGACAAGCGATATTGAATGCCCTAATTGTGTTATTCATCAAAACCGAATCAAAGATCAAAGAGTTAACAATGGAGAACATGCAGTTAAATGAAAGGGCAAAAGAATTACTTAGAATAATAGAAAATTAGGGCATCTTGACTGAATCAAGCGACCCTATAGTGGATCATCATCCTAAATTAGTTACTTCTAAAACAAGGACTAGGAGAGGACGTGATCGAACTCGCTATGATTATAAGGATATTCCTATTGATAGTCCGATGTGGTTCAAGGTTTTACTTCAGAAGAAGAGAAGTAAGATACAAATATGCAAGACTTCTGAGAACATCATAGGACAAGGAGCAAAAGTTGTTGTTGACCGGGGAAAAGGAAAATTGATATGGATGATATGCAAGAAGAGGGAGATATTATCTCAATTACTGAAGGAAATTTTGAAGAAGAGGCCGAGAAGGAGGTAGAAAGGATTGTCATACTCAACAAAATGAGATTGAAAGTCATTGTAGTAAGTCTGTATTTACACATCAATTAGTTTGAGTAGTTTGATTTCAATCACTAATTACATTTCTTTTGTGTTTATAGTAGTATGTCAAGAAACAATTTAAGACTCTCAAGAAGGAAAAATAAGATGAAGATGTGACCTACTTGTTAAATATATTGGAAAAATTAAAGTATGGTAGTTTCAACTCTTCATTAGATAGTTCAATATTTATGGATGTTTAATTCCATCACAAGTTTAATAATTCACAGGTTCTAATATTTATTTACCTTATTGAAAGTAATTGATTTTCTTTGCAGGCCTATTGTTCGATTCTGTTTAGGGTCTCCTCATCTGGTAGGCCATACAATAACTCTATATATTGTTCAACCTGCTTCAATGTAAGGAATTTAAATTATCTGATAATGTATAATGGTTATTAATTGGTTACTTATGTATCTCTTTGCACAATTATAGTCAACATCAAAATGTTTATGGAAGACCGCCATGACACATATCATAAAAATTGATATGAAAGAGGGAAGGGTTAGGTATATTTTTATACCTATTACCACTGATAATGCACACTTTCACTTGTTGTCTATTGACACAAAGTCAATGACTTTCAATCATTACAACTCTCTTGCATATAATCATAATACAACATCAGGTCCCCACAGGGGTGCCCAATTGGCTACTAGGTGGTAGATTTACTACAATAGGGCAGGGGTCAATTTCCGACTGGCATATGCCCTCGGCGAAAAAAACTCCTCCCACCCCCTAGCTACTTGACGATCGACTATAAGCTAACTCCGTGATTTACCTCCCTTCACATAACCTGGGGACGGGCTATGAGGAGCGCCTGAGGTGAGCGCAATCACCTTTTTGCTACAATAATGCAACATTAGACTTTGAAGTGGTGGTGAGCATACAAAATTCATGTTTATATTAGTATTATAGTATAAATTATAGTTTATGTTAGTTTTTCATTTCATTCTTATAGGTATCTGAATTTAAAGAATATTCTCCTGAGAAATTTATTACTATTCATCCTGGTTTAGAATGTCACCATCCCATTAATAAATGGGTCTTTGTCATAGTTGATTGTCCACAACAAGAAGTCAAGTAAGTAAAAGAGAATCAGTATGAATATGTAATTTTACCTTAAATTTGAAATACTAAATTCCTTATGTGATTTATAGTAATTATTGCGGCTTCTTTGTGATACAATACATTAAATGTTTGCTATGTGATTTATAGTAATTATTGCGACTTCTTTGTGATACAATACATTAAATGTTTGCTATATGATCTGAAGATGGACTTCAAACAAACATATATTAAAAAATTTAGAATAGATATAATAATATTAATTTTGAGGGATAAATTCTCAAAAATTTATGTTTAATTATCAATCTTGTTGTAACAAGAACATTTGGGTAATGATTGTAAAGCTAAAATTGTGTAATTATGTTACTTATATATCTGTATTTATAAGATAAAACAAATTTATGGTTTCATCAGTCTTATGAGATTTCTACATAATCTTGAATAATTGTATTATGATTGTATTAATAATGATGTTAATTAAGTATTGAACATTGTTATGCATGAAATGTGAAGTTTATACAAAACTGTGATGCTGATTTGCATAAAACAACACTAGATTTTCTGAGAAAAACACAACACTATGGTGTTGATCCTGAAGGAACAACATCACATAGTGCTGGTATTCTGAGATTAGCACCAGTATTCGTGCCATTTGGAATGCAATTATAATTTCTTGTAGGAGACTTAGAACTATGATTTGACAACATCTCCATCTTCTCCACACTCGAAGATTCAATCTCATTATAATCTTTTAGAATTTTGATCCTCCTAGATCCATCAATGAGTTTCGGTCAAAATCCATTGATGTACCTAAAGAACTTTTTCAAGTCCTGTGGGTTTCCAAAGTGGTCATGAATCCAAATGTGCCCTCAATTATCATTTTCCAGCATTGCTAATTAGGTTTAAGAATTTTCAGACAATGTGCCAATTGACACAGACTCATAACTCTTTTTAAGGAGCTCAAACCTGGGATTTCAGGTCATATATGTAAGTACTCCAAGATAATTTTGATGTGATCAATCGAGTTAGGTTAGGTCCTGTGCTATTTGATCCTTATGTCTAAGTGTGCAAGAACTTAGGAACACAAGAAGTCGAGTGGAAGACGTAGTGAACGAGAAGGATGACATGGGAAACGAGTTGACAGGCTCGATGTATCTGAGGGACGAGAAGTTACGCAAGAGTACACTAGTGGAGTGAGAAGGATGCAGTCCGAGGGATGCGAGGCGAGAAGGATGTGGTCCGAGGACAAGAAGCCGGGGAGGAAGCCTACTCGAGGAGAAGGTCGAAGTTGGGTTCAGGTGAGCTCAACTTTGGACGACCAGAGATCACCGAGGCATCCAGAAGGACTGGAGGCGCCCCAAAACAGCTAGAGGCGCCTCGACCGCTAGGCGCTGAAGGTGCCCCCAACGCTCGGAGGATCCTCAAGCGCCCAACCGATGGAGGCACCCCCAAGGCTCGGAGGTGCCTCACCCGTCAATTGGATGGAAGCGCCTCAGAGCGATGGAGGCATCCTCGATCGTCGAAAAAATAGCAGATAAGATCTGGAAGTCGAGTCAGCCCAACCGAGGTGCCCCCAACACTTGGAGGCACCCCCAGTGTTGCCAGATCACCAATGGATTAGTTTTTGATTCATTGGAGGCACCCCCCAATCAATGGAGGCGCTCTAATGACTGCCACGTCAGTAAATGATCACCTTGACCATTTTGCTATAAATAGAAGTTGTGCCCTCTAGTTTTGTAGAACACACTTGCTTTAACTATTTTAATTTTCCAATTCTTGTATGTCAACGTTGTAAGAGGCTACTCCGCCTAAAGGAGTTTTTTTAGTAGAGTTTTCACTTGCCTTGGATTAACAATCACTCTAGTTGTAACCAAGTAAAATTTCTGTGTCTCTTTTCTTTTATGTGTTTATTATTTTTAATTAACTAGTGTGTGTCCTTGCTTAGCTAGAAGCAAGAGAAGAGTCTCATTTTGATTTGCAAGCTATTCACCCCCCTCTAGCCGGGCCAATACGATTCTACAATTGGTATCAGAGCGAGGTTTGCTCGGAAGGACTAACCGCCGACCCAACAATAAAATCAAGAGGAATGACCGGGTCAAGCATTAACCCACCTAAGTTCGAGGGAGAGTTCTCGCTATGGAAGAGAAAAATGAAAGTATATTTTTAAACTGATTTTGATATTCTGCTAACTATGAAATATGGTTTTGAAGCACCCAAAGATGAGAACGGAGAATAAAAGGAAGAGCACATATGGAACAAGAAGCAACAGACTGACTTTGTGGCAAACGGTAAAGCAGAGTTTCATCTGCTAAGTGTCCTACCGCCTCAAGAAGTCAATCAGATCGGCGTCTACAACTCCGCCAAAGAACTCTGGAAAAATTCCTAGAGCTGCATGAGGGAACATTGGAAACCAAGTTGGCTAAACGAGATATGCTCCGAAATAGACTCAGCAACCTCCAATTGAAAAAAGGTGAGTCAATTGCCCATTTGCATTCAAGGATCAAGGAGCTTATAACCAGACTCACGAACCTTGGAGAAACAGTAACTAATCGAGACTCTCTATGTTTTATCGTAAATACATTTCCAAGAACCCCGATATGGTCTTCAATTATTGATTCTTATTACATTTCTAAGAATATAGAGGTAAGTACATTAGATGATTTATTTTCAACTTTGAAACTTCATGAAACTAGATGTGCAGGTCGAAAAGAGAAGGAAACTTTGAACCAGAACTTAGCCTTGAAAGTCAAGAAGGACGAACCAAACTAAAAGTCTTCAATTGACGATGAAAAAGAAGCTTATATGGTAAGGAAATTCAATAATGTTTTTAAAACTAACAATTTTAACAAGTCACATGCCAAGAAGCTTCTACGGGGAAAAAGAAAAGTAAGATGCTACAATTGCGATGAAGAAGGACACATCAAGGATAACTATCCCAAACTGAAGAAGAAAGAAAATGAGAAAGGACTAAGTAGAGTCAAGCATCGGAACCTCAAAGCTATGTGAGATGACTCTTCCTTAGAAGAATCTGAGGCTAAAGAATATGCTGGACTAGAACTAATGGTCTGTCACCAAGAGGAGAGCATCGATGAAAGGAGAGGTACTTTTGAAGAAAGCAGTAGCGAAGGGAGAGCGTCTAACTATGAATCTGATACGGTAAGTGAGATATGTCTTCTACCCCCTAACCAGTTGTATAAAGGCATAAAAATGATGTCTAGATCCATGTGTAAATTAAGGATCAAGTATGTGGCATTAAAAAAGGATAATGTTAAATTAAGAATTAATTTAGCAAATGCATGTCCACTTCTTGATTTTGATAAACTTAAAACTGAAAATACAAAATTGAAAGATCAAATAAAAATATTGGAAAATAATTCTGCATGTTCAAATATTTTTCCAAAATTTAGAAATTATAAAAGACTAAATTGGTATTTGAAAAATCATAGGGGCCAAATTAGAAAAATATCACATTTCGACATTTCTAGAAAATATTTGATAAATCCAGTAGATAGAATTTATTTTGGGTTCCAAAATCTGTTCTGACTTATTATATTATCTTTTTATACATGCTAGAAAATAAAATGGTTGGACTTATTAATATTTTATTTGCAAAATTGCCTTTGTCATCTTTCTGTTCGATTAATTTTCATGTTATATTTTTTTATGATAGAATTTTATGTTTTTTGTTACCAGGAAAAATTTTGAAATTTTTTGATCGTTGCATAAATTTTTATGAATTTCTAAACAAAAATTAAATTTTTTTTTTAAATTAAAATTTTTAGAAGATTTATTTTTGAAAATTATGATTTTTTTTCTTCGAATAACCTTTAAAGTTTTTACGTGTTCAAAAAAAGTTACAAGATTTTTCACTATCAAATCCTATTTTTAATTTATTATCTTAAAAAATCTTCAATTTACTAAAGAAAAATATTTTCCTCTATACGGAAAAGTATTTTTCTTGTGAAATATTTTTCTAGAATTAGATTAGTTATTCTGAATCTTGACAAAAAAAATTCAAATTTTTTCTAAAGTTAAAAATAATTTTCAAATTATTTTTGAAAAATTTGCATTTTAATTGTTAAAAATCATTTTCCATAGAAATAATTGCGATAAAATTACATAGATGTCTATCTCATGTATAAATCCTTAATTATTTTTTTTCAAGTTTTTTTCTATTATTTAATATCTTTTCCTATTTTTTTGATGTGATCAAAGAGAGAGAATTAATGTTAAGGGAGAATTAATTGCAATTATTTTTGTACTTTAAATTAATTACAATTTTTTTGTACTTTATTGCAATTTCTTTTTATGTAATTAATCTGTTATTATAACCTTAGATTTTGTTTACCTTAACTTGAACTCGGGTTGATGCACATCAAAAAGGGGGAGATTGTAAGTACCCCAAGATAGTTTT
>JBBUKS010000017.1:9794101-9820457 GCA_038050645.1 Hedychium gardnerianum
TAACTTCTCCTCACTCGATCCTCACCGCAACACCCACTCAACAAACCTGTTCACCCCTCTCCCGAGCTAATCGAAATCGCCACCGCCGAGCTCCTCTCTCGATCGCAACCTTCCAACGCCGAATTCTTCTTCCCCCAATCGTGATTTGTTTTCTTCCTCTTCTCCAAATCGTGAGCCCTCTCTGATTCCCGATTTCCCTTTTGCTCTATCCCCGTCATCGCGCCAGCCACCGGCAAGCGTGGATCATCGGAGCAGCCACGGATTAGGTCGGATCTGGAACCAGAGGAGATTGGAGAGAATGAGGTCTGCTTCCCTTTCTTCGATTGAGTTTAAGTTCTTCCTCTCTGCTCACCTTGTCTCTCGGCGCCGACGACCAGAAGTTGGGGGTTGCCGGTCAACTATTGATCTGAGACAATCAGATCTAGGTAAGTGGTGGTTGTCGAAGCTTGTATGCTGTTGATTTGTTTTTATGGGTGATCAGTAGCCTGATGCTCTATTTTTCCTTCCGGCCAGCTGCAGGGGTCTTGATCAGCTCCGGCCAGGGCTCCGCTCTCTATTCCGGCTATCTGTATCAGATTCGGCAGCCACCAGTGAGGGTAAGGATAGGCTAGATATTGATTTAGGGTTGTGTTTGTAGATGGTTGATGGTTGAAGTTGTGTTGTATTGTGTAGCTCCTGTTTCTGTTCACCGGCAGCCACCACAGAAGCTTCTTATCACCGGCAGATCTGGTGTGAGGATCTGATCATCAAGGTGAGGTGGGTTTTAGTTACAGTCTATACTGTTGGATTTTGGTGTTAAGGTATGGAATGTTTGTAGTTGAGTTCAGATTTAGGGTTTGATGTAATTAATAGAATGGGGAGTAGATTTACAATTAAGAATAAAATGAGTATGGATTAGTTGATGAACTTAATTAGTTGAGTTCACACTGGGTTTAAAACTACCTAAATAACCTTAGATAAATATGCTTAATTTATTAGGGTTGATTGGGAATTTGGTTTTCTGACCGGACTTAGTATCAGTTTGGATAAATGAAGTCCTTACGTGTGGATAGGAAATTAAAATTAGAAAAGTTAGGGATGTTATGGGAATTTAGAGAATTCGTTTATTGGATTGGGATAACGAAATTCTAAATTCAATTTGGTTCTATACGATCTAGAATTTTAAATAATTATCCCATGTAATATTATTAATGAGTTTGTAACTAGAATTAATCTAGTACTTATGTTATTAAATACGACAAATTAAAAATAAAATAAAATAGTGTGCATTGATCGAGGAATACGTTTAAACTAATTTTTGAGGATTTTAGGAATTTTCCGGGATTTAATCGGAGTTGAATAGAGAAGTTTACAGGGATATAAAATATAGGCTTTAAAAGGGCCTATTTAGAATATCAATTAATTGAGGAGTTAATATTTTCAAATTGCCTAAGTTTTAAATTAAAACCTAAAGTTTTAAAAAGGCCCAAACGGATTTTCTCTCCACTCGATTCACATTTCTTCCTCTTCCTCACGTCGTCGAACAAAAAAAAGTCGATCTCCCTTCTTCTTCGATCGACCGTCGCCGGGCTTTTTCTCCTACCGTCGGCCAAATGCGAATGCGGCCAGAGCCAAGGGCCAAGATTGAGCCCATTCTCCCTCGCGAAGGATCATCGGTCGAGCATAGGGGGGATGAGTTTTTCGCCTCTCCGACCACCAACCAGCCACCACCACCAGCAATCGGTGTTCCCCTTAGCCCCGGCTGATTGTCTTTTCTTTCCCCTTCGTCCAACACAAGCCAGCTGCAGATCTCACGGACACCCCGATCTGCAATCGACGATAAGAATTGGAGCTGGATTTATTTTTCTTTTCCCCTCTTCCCATCTGTTGACAGCCTCCAACTCCCACCTTCTACCTACTGATATCATACATTGTCGATCATAGTCGGTCATAATCACACCTGTGCTGAGCCTAGCCAATTGCTATTTTTGGTGTCATCAAACCGCAAGTTCAGGTTCAGTCGATTCTAGTTGATTCTACAAATCTCTATTGTGATTGCTTACTTGAATTTCCCATTGGGTCTTTGCTCTATTTGATTTGACCAGATACCTTAATTTTGTTGCTGGTGGAGTGAAATCACTGTAGCGCTGGCCAAATTATTCGTGGCCACCGTATAACAGAGGTAAAGGGGAAGTTCATTAGGGTTTTGGTGTTTTATTACATGATCATGTATAATCGTGTTGATATTATAATTGAATTGTGTAAATAGATTAGTAACCTTGAAGGCTGGTGTTAATGGATTATTGTAAGTGTTGGTATACCTACACTTGACATTAAAAGAAGCTAAATTTAAAATTTAGGTTGAGCTACTATTGGATAGGGGTTCGATTTTGGGAAATGTAAAATGGTTTTAAAATGGATAATAAGAAGATTCATTTTATGAAGTGAATTAATTAGAAACGAGATTTGGAATATCCCATTTAGAGCTCCCTTGTTATTAAACCTTGTAATTGATTGTTAGGTTTATACGGGGGTTGTTATGTAAGTTGTGTTATATTTAGAATTTGTGTAATGAATTAAAGTTAACAGTTTCATTGATGACCTAATTGGAGTAAACAATACCATCTGAGTTAGGGTTATAAGGTTGAAAGAACTCCTATTCATAAGCATTGTAACGGGCTCTAGATGTGGTTGGGTTGAACCAATTAGGGTTTCCTGAATCAGTTTATTTGGTCTTAATGTCGTGTCGGCTCGCAAATTAGTATGTTTTGATTTTCTGGTCGTGTGGACCATATGTTTCTATTTATTGTATTATCTTATACTCTGCGTGGTTGTGCAATACCCGAGTGGGGTATTTATATCTCTTCTATACACTGCGTGGATTGTGAATACCCGTGTGGGGTATTTTCTTATTATTATTGCATTGTGTTTGACTGTATATACCCGTGTTGGGTATTTGTATATTTGTTGTATTCTGTATCCAGGATATTGTCCGCCGTACAGGGAAGGTGCTGTCCGATTTTCGTCGGATAAATATCCTCCCGGGATGTGATATTTCATACATCAATCTTAAGAATTTGAGAATTACGATATAATGATAAAAAGTGAAATAAACTTCTAAGTAATAAGAATTTAAATCTCACTTAAGATACATTATATATAAAAATTTGAAAATTTTAAAACATTAAATTATTCGATAAAATTCATCTGTACTTTCAAATTTAATATAATAGTCAATAAATTTTGTTGGTAGAATTAAGAATAGAGATAATTTCAAGTCTATTTGGATTGTAGCTTGGGGGCTCGTCGAGGTTGAGAAAGAGATTTAAGATGAGAGAAAATGAAAAATATGAAAGATAAATAAGATCAGCTTGAAATAATAATGTCGACGTTAGCACTTGTGGCTCACAACCTAGGATAAACTTGAATAAATCATCCGGATTGGCTCTACTATTACATAGGATTAATCGAATTATGAATTATCAAAAAAAAAAAAAAATCTCGAAAAATTTATCACCTTTGATTAATTAACAAATGAAATAAAGACTTAGCCTCTTAAATATTTTTATGCTAAGTTATTACTTTATTACATTCATATAGACTAATTTTATAGATAATTTCTGAGAACACTTTTTTTTAGGCATAACTTTGATAGCTGAATTACTTTAATTTTTAATATTTTATGTGTATGCATTTGATAATATATACAATACATAAATATTATAATAAATGAAAATTTCTTGTAATTCGAACATAAAAGGTAAAATTATTAGCTAAAGAAGAAATATCATAAATGATAAGTAAATAAAACCCAAAAGTAATAATAAACACCTCGATATATAGCTTAGTGTCTTTTTTTATACAACATTAGTAATTAATTACAAAAGTATCAATCAATATAAAAACAAATAGTCTCATCCGAATGTGATGATGAATTTAATTTAATAAAAAATTTCTATCGATTATCAAGATAAATTAAAAAGTATTAATGAAAATTTATTTAAATAATTAATATTCTTAAGTTTATTTTCTACTTGAGATTTTTTTTTTAAAGTATATCATAATTAAAATTAAAATTTTAAATTTCTTAATTATTCATAAATTAACCATTGATTACTTGTCTCAAACCCAAAACTCAAATAGTTGCCATTCTTAACAGTGATTTAAGAGACTAATCTTAAACAGGCTGGCCAAATTTAGGGATGGAAACCAATTCAACATGTGTGAATAAATTTGATATTTAATTTGTTAAAAAATTTATTTATATTTATTCGATATACATTAAATTAATTACTTAAATAATTTACTATACTAAATAGTTAATATTTATGAACAATATTCATAAATAAAAATTATAAATAAATTTATAATAACAAAATTAAAAATATAAAAAAATAAAATCTATAAAAAAATAAGTTAAAATTGAATTCCTATTCTAACAATTTAATTTATTGTAAATTTGATTTGGCTTAACTTAATTAGCTTATCGAATAAATTTAATATAAAATTTGACTCCGCTTTGGTGGTCCTTCCCTGTTTACAGCCTAGCCAAATTAATTGGGTTTCCATATTGTCTCATTTGTTTTTTTAACTACATCCGGTATCCTATTTTTTTGGACGGACTAATTTTAATGATAATTAATTGTGTCTCACGAATTTTTTTTTATAATATTCGTAATTGATGATTTAGTAATTTAACATTTCGAAGAAAATATCTTATAATAATAATTATTGAGAATTAAATTGTGAATATTTAAGTGATTATATAAGTATAATGATTAGTTTTTTAATAAATAATTAAGAAATTTAAAATTAATTTAAAAATATTGAAGTTTTTTTAATTTATTTTAATAATCGATAATTATTTTTTTATAGGATCGGGTATCTGTTAATAATTTTTTGAGCGATTATACGGATGCCGTGCTGCCACATCCCTGGTAAAATTGTGTCACTTTCGCACAAAAGAACAAAAAAGGAAAAATAAATTAATAGAAGAAAGAAATTGGGTCCAACAAAATTGACCTGTATCTAGAAGGAAGAAGTAATTTATATTTATTACCTGCCAAAGGCAGCCGGCTGTGTGTGTATATGTGTGTGGGCGATCCCGATCGATCGAGAGAGAGAGGAAGGTGAGCGGTGCGATGGGGTCGGCGGAGGATGTGGTGGTAGCGAACAAGAAGGTGTTGCTGAAGCATTTCATCACGGGCGGGGCGCCCAAGGAGACGGATATGGAGCTGGTGACGACGGGCACCATCGGGCTGCGCGTGCCGGAGGGCTCCACCGCCTTGATCCTCAAGAACCTCTACCTCTCCTGCGACCCGTACATGCGGTTGCGCATGACCAAGCACGAGGAGGCTAGCTACGTCGATGACTTCATCCCCGGCGAGGTATACGACCACGTGGCCCACACCACCTGCCCTTGATGATTGATAATCATTGGAATCGGTTTAGATTTGTTTTTTTTATAAATAATTTATGTGTTTTTGTTGTGGATAGAGATCCAACAGTTTTTTGGAGAATCTTGCACAGTGTTTCTTCATTTTTATATATGAAGTTACGGGACTATTTTATAGGAAGAGTGCCAGGATCTTATGGATTAGGCACTGTCGGATTCATGTGAAAGGGGTATGTTACTTTAGTATGAGGGGAAATAAACTAAGGGGAGATTGTTAAAAGAGTATGTGCATGGAAAGATATTATGGATTCTTAGCGAGTTAGTATATTGTTTTAGCCTGCACCAATTTCGGGAGAGTAAAAAAATGGACTTTCTAGTTTTGTGAACAAGCTGTTGGATTTTTAGCAAGTAGTGTATGCCCTCAGCTCGCTTAGAGTGATAATTTTTCTTTGAAAAATTTGGAATTTTTGGATTGTTAGTAATAGGATGAGGGATTGCTAGAACTCTAAAAGTAAGTGGTTGAACAGCCATGATGCTCCTATGGTAGAAATGGTTACAAAATTCAGATGGATATTATGCTGCAAAGAGAATAAGGGATGGTTTCGATTGGCTTCTGCATGGGGCCTGAATTTCAAAATTCTTTCTCATAAAGATACCAGTGTTTATTTTGAGTTTTACGCATTTGATCCTCTTTGTTGGCTTGTTTGATGTCTCAGACGGACTGGGCCTTTTATGCTTTTACTAAAATAATTGTAGACCTATTCTTTGTAAGTCATAGTTTATTGAGAGTATGCTTCTGTCATAGTCAATGGTACAACAACAACAACAACAACAACTTGTTGTTTTTGCTGTCATAGTCAATGGTACAACAACAACAACAACAAAAACAACTGTTGTTATGGATAGTTGGATCGAATCTGATCCATGTAAAATTAGCTTTGCAGATTTAATTTCCAATGATTTGACAATAGTTCACGTTAAAAGAAGTGAAACTCGAACAAAAATGGAAGAATTAATGAGATAAATATTCCAGGTACTCTCTATATGGAACAATTATGCTACTAAATCTGTCTAAATGTCCTGAATCAATTGTTGTTTCCATTTAGTAGGGCAAAAAAATGTGTACATGTGCTTCTGGTTTCAGGATCAGCAGGTTGATAATCTCTTAATAGTGCTTGCTCAAAATTAATGCAATTATTTGCTTTATGGAATTGATAAGATGTGAAGTAAAAAAAGAATGGTACAAATTGGAGGTGATCATGTGTTTTCATAAGCATCAGCTTGTAACCGTTTGGACCATATATCAAAAAACACTGGATTCATTTTCCTGTATCCTATAAGTTTCCAATGAATAACACAATGGTGATAACATAAAAGAAGTTAGGCATGTTGGCATGAGCTGCCAACAACAACTACACCATTTACATACAAAGTCCAATATTTATCTATTTTCTACTAGGAGAAATAGTTCATTAGTGACAGGAGCAGCGTTTAGTTAGACAAGTCTATTTAATTTTATCATATGAGGCTTTACTTTATCATTTGTACATCAATTTTTGTCTTATCCTGTTAATACTAAATTTTCCATCCTTGTTTTCATATTCTTTATAGTCCAGTCAACAAATATCCATCTTCCCCACATTTTGTTTACTTAAATTTTTATTTTTTCCTTTCTCCAACTGTTTTTTTAACTCACACTATAGAGATTCCTCCACTATTTTCACATTTCTAGAACAAGAAGTGCTCAGTTTAATTGAGTACATTTAATACCTCTGAAAGCTTCTTAACAACTAGCCATTTTGTTAAAGTGTAGTTGTAAAACTTTAATTTTGAAAGGTTGTCCTCTGCTAACTCAGTGAAGCTCATGAGTAAATCATGACCCATGATAATCAAATCAATCAATTATAACATAATTCTCTTTTAAGCCCAGGTATGAAATTGTGGTGCAATTTAGATATTGTTCTGCATTAATATCGATCAAGATGAATGATAAATGTAATAGTACTAATATGCCTTTTGATTAGTTTTCATATCTGGATTTTGACATCGTATTTTTTCTTGGATAGCCAATAGCTGGTTTTGGCGTTGGAAAAGTTGTAGACTCCAGCCACCCAGATTTTAAAATTGGTGACTATGCGTGGGGCATCACTGGTTGGGAAGAGTATAGCCTGATTACAGATCCAAAAGGACTTTTTAAAATCCATCACACTGAAGTTCCACTTTCTTACTATACTGGTATTCTTGGTAAGTGCTGTTTCTGCATAACTTTAATGGATGTCAGACATTTCATCCTTTTTTATGTGATAACTTCATGTTAATCTGTCTGCAACATGATAATTTAGTAGTAATCACTAGAAGACAAAAAAACCTGTTGATTGCTTTCTGGTTCAATCAAAGTGATACTAGTCAACTAAATACTGGTTAAAATTTTTGCTATCTTTTATTGTATATACTGTTGTTTTAAATTGATCTTTCTCTAAACATAGACTAGAAAAACAACATTCAATGATAGAGAACACTTTCTGACACAATCAATGATCCCTGGAAGTCAAAATTGGAGAACAAAACAAGTGGGTGAAATTGAGCAATCGTCAAAGAAAACTCATGGGAATCTTTTAGAGCCTATATAGCGGTGCATTCTAGTCTGTGAATGAAGTTTGAAGTCAAAATCTTTTCTTTTTTTCCTTCCAGTTTTCATGCTTGTGCGCCCTACTTCAAGTCACTTGGGCTAAAGTGAAGAATATTACCTTCCCTTTTTTTTTGGTAGGACATTTGCTTTTCCACAAAGTAGCAACTTTACAAATATTAATCATGTCCATTCTCTTTATCAACATCCATAAAGAAGCAACCTTACTAATATTAATCACATCCTTTATCTTTTGTGCAACATTAAGCATATCCATAAAGCTTATTATTAGTCCTATGCTAGAAGTTTTAGCTAGCTGCCAAACTAAAAGTCATTACTTTGTTCTTAGGCAGATACTTTAAGCAACAAATTGATATTCTACTAGGAATTTTTTATATGAGCTTACTAAAAGGCAAACAGTGATGTCACTTCAAGATGAACCACCATTTTCAGAGTTGTTTTCTCACTATATTAACAATTCTACTATTGCAATCTCTAGGTATGCCAGGTCTTACAGCTTATGCTGGATTTTATGACATTTGCTCTCCAAAGAAGGGGGAGCGCGTATTCATATCAGCAGCATCTGGTGCTGTTGGCCAACTTGTGGGACAATTTGCCAAACAATTGGGTTGTTATGTTGTTGGTAGTGCTGGTTCTGACGAAAAGGTTTGACAAGATTTGGCTTATTTTTTACTTCCATAAGTAAATTAATTTGTAGCATACCTACTCAAAGCATCTGCTCTCTCTCTCTCTCACTACGAGCTTTGCCCTTTTTGATGCTGAATTATTGATGAATATTCAGATCAAAATACTGCATTAGCTCAGATTAGGAAGGCTATTCCAAACAACTTTTTTATAATAAAAAACTGAATTCAAAGATAAGGGGCCTTATGTATATGGTGTACTCTTATTTATTTGATTATCTGTTGTTGAATTTAAATTCTTTCTTTCTAGTATCCAACATTTAACACATTGACATTTTGCAAAATGGAAAAGACTAGTATGTTGGTTTGACATATTATCGTATAATAAATTTGCATAGACTCATCATATTATTTGTAAGTTGGCATTTACTTTTTTTCTTCCTCTTATTGTTCATTAGGTTAATCTTCTGAAGACTAAGTTTGGCTTTGATGAGGCTTTTAATTATAAGAAGGAACCTGATCTGACTAAAACTTTGAAAAGGTTGGCCACTCATGATTTTTTTTTTTTTTTGAAGATTATGTACATTAGCTGTTTTGCATAATACATGATCTGTCATAATTAATACCGACTCTTGAACCCCTTTAAAATGTGTGTGAGAATGGAAACTGCAACTAGCGTTCTGTTTCTAGGTGCTTCTGAGCTTAATGAGGAGTTTATTAAGAAAAGTAGAACTACAAAAGAATGCTACCTAGGATTATTTCTAAAAAATGATGATTTTTAGACTAAGCGTTTTGTTCAAAGAGTCATGGTTGTTATATTTGTATATATCATACAAAATGCATGAATTGGTGTTTAGAATAGAATGTTATTTAAGCATGATATTTAGTAACAAACTCTATATTGTTCTCTACATGATCTTCAAACTAGTTTGCTATGGTCTACATAAGGTTCCTCCATTGCACTATGAGCAATCTAGGTTCAGTTCACAAGGGTAAGATAAGGTACATTGAACATTCATAGATTTGGCATTGCATTTGGACAACCTTCCTACATCGTGTCTATAAATAGAGATGGGCTACAAAAAGTATAGACAGAATTTTTTCACAGTAATCTCATGGTTCGAGCTTTGTAGGTTTGGTTATGGTGTGGCACTGCCTCGTTCAATACACCGGGTTTCCAATTATACATGTCAATTCTTCTTTTTTTCTCTTGAAGTTAAAAGCGTCTCTAATTTGTATCTTGGTTATATTCTCCTCTGCAGGTACTTCCCAGATGGCATTGATATCTATTTTGAGAATGTGGGTGGTTCAATGCTTGAAGCTGTTCTTTACAACATGAGGTTAAAAGGACGAATTGCTGCATGTGGAATGATTTCTCAGTACAACCTCGAGATACCCGAAGGCGTGCGCAACTTGTTCCTCATTATTGGCAAGCGCATCCGAATTGAAGGGTTCTTGGTATTCGATCACTATGGCAGCTATCTAGAGTTTGAAGAGAAGGTTGTGCAACTGATAAAGGAAGAGAAAATAAAGTATGTGGAAGACATAGCTGAAGGCCTTGAGAATGCCCCTGCAGCACTTGTAGGCCTCTTCGAAGGCCGAAATGTTGGAAAACAGTTGGTTGTAGTCGCCCGCGAGTAACAGTTGCTATTAGTATATTTAAACCGTCATTTGAAAATAAAGTGTTAAAACTTTGAAGGAAAAGGAGGCTGTTCTCTTTCATATATAGAACTTGTAGCAAGTGATTAAATAAAGTTTGCAACTTGGTTTTGCTTTGTCACATTTATTTTTTTGTTTCTAGTTTGGCTCTAGTTTTTGATGGAATTGCTCAGATTACCATCAGCTCAGGGACGGAGTTAGGTATTTTATAGGGAGCAAAAGATGTGTGATTAAGGCTTATTTCTATGTCCCTACATGTCTAGCACTATAGTATTACCATGAAAAAATATCTTGCACTATAGTATTATTATGGAAAAATATTTTGATTCGATGAACAATCAAACAAAGCTCCTAATGTTGGTCATTTGAAGGTAGATCTGACCCTGGGTTCGGACCCGGCTTGGACTCATAGCCAGGTCAATGGATCAGTTACTCGGTTACACGAGCTTAAATTAGAATCGACACTGTTGAATCAACGGTTCAATAGATTATTTTTTTTAAAAAAAAATATTGAAATCTGATCATTGGAAATTTTTCTTAAAATGGTTGAGATTATTTGATTTTTTTTTTTTATGAATGACTTATTGTGCTCATATTATTAATTTTACAGCATCTTTTCTATTCTTATCTCAATCACTTTAAATTTTAATTTTCTAATTTATAATGAAAGAAGTTTCATCATCTAGGTCTCGATTAATTCAAATATGGATCTTAACAACATTTAATTTATCGATGATGAACTAAATTTTGATGTTGAAAGAACTAACACCGTGAAAACAAAAAATAAAAGTAATAAAAATCACTTCTTAAGAGAAAAAGTAAGCGAAGTACGTAAGATTTGATTATCCTGTATCTCAAGGAGATACATAATTAACAAATCATATATATATTATAAATTTATAATTTTAAATATTTTTTTTAATAAAATAATAATAATTTTGAATCGGGATAAATTATAATCGAATTGTGAAAGGACGATTCTAAAAATTATAATCATCTTGGATGATTAAAATTAAGAGTCGATTTTTCTAGAATTATTGAATCGACGGATCTAAATCATTAAATAATTAATTTCAAACCATGATCGAAAAAGTTCTAATGAGATCAATTTTTTTATTCATTTTATTGCAAAATAAATTTTTTTTTAAAAAAATAATCAATGGAAAAAATAATGATTCCTCACTTAAATATTTACATTAACTATATTTTTCCTAAAATTGAAAAAAATATAAATTATAGATATAATAAAGAAGTCTAAATTAAATTATAATCAAATATATTTAGGATATTTACACATATTTAGAATTTAAAATTTGTTATGTAGACCAAAATTTCTTTAGGAAATTATATTTGACAAAATATAAAACTAAATTAACCTAAAAAATAATTATCACATTTCAATATTTGCAGGCTTAGATTTAGAAAAATAAATGGAGTGTTAAAAAATTAATTTAAGCTGTTGCACTGGCACGTAGAATTGGGCAATCGCTGGTGTAATGATACATTGAGTTATCATTTAAATATTTATAATTTAATTTTTAATTATAATATATTCATAATTTTTTTTTAAATAAGATATATAATCAAAAAATATTAAATTATTATATCATTTTGTATAAGTATTTTTTGATTTATTACCATAATTAATAATTTTTTTATGAAATTAAATCGATCATTCTAAAATTATCTTAGTATATTTTAATATTATTTTAATAATGTTAAAATTTAAAAGAGTACGTTGAAAAATTAGGTAAACTTTGGAGGCATTTTGAAAATTTTCCTTCCATTACCCTGATACGAGCCATCACACATATGACGCACCCAGCCGCGGCCGCCTCACGCTGTCACTCACCTCAACTCGCGGCCTTGCCGCGCGCACGGCGATCACAGTAATTTTTTTTCCCCCTCCAGCCGCCTCGCGCCGTCCCTTCGCCTCCTTCCACCCAACTTCCGGCGTCATATAATCCGCCTGTGGACGACTCCGACCACTCGACGCCATACCCTACCGCACTATTCCTCGAAGACGACGACGAATGACCAGCACCAAAAGGAACAGCGGAACAGGTCTCCTTCCGTCCTTCTCCCTCTTCCTTTTTCTTTCGGTCTCACTTTTGAGGAAGTGCATTATATTGGACTTGGATGCCTTTAGGTTCATATTACTTGTCTGTTTATGGGATTTCATAGAAAACTAGTAGATTTAGTTATCTTTGTTACAAGGTCTGTCAATGGTCGAATTAAATGATTAGTATGTAACTGCAATTAGTTGGTTAATCCCCTTTTGAGCTAGGTCCATGTGGTTGATTGGTTTCTCTTTCTTTTTAGCCTGTTTCTTTGGTTCCTCCATCTCAAGCTTGGCCTATGTGGAGAGCAAGCATATTACATATACCACCACTCCACTCGCAAAGATGCAAGTCAAGTTCGGGTGTCTTTGCTGGAGCTTTAGTGCTTAAGTTTTTGGTGGGTGGAACGTTATGGAATACTACATTAGTCGTTTTTTTAATGATTCTTGAAGGTCTGGAATTGTCATTTTACCTTGGTTACCTTGTTGAATCAGAATTGCAGTGATATGGCTTTGAAATCCCACTAATAGGTCTTATTTTTCCTCAACCAATTTAATCCTAGAAATTAATCATTTAGACAATCAATTAAACTAGAATTTTGGCTAATCAAACTAGTAGAAAAACAAACATTAGTTGAATTCATCTTGACACGCTTTGATGCATGTGAAGCGTGCCAAAGCATGTTGAGTGGTTTTACCAGGATAGTATTCTGGCCAAGTTGCCGGTATGGCATGAAATTTTGAACATTTCAATGCTCATTCATTTTGCTTTGAATTTCCAGATAGGTGCAAGTATGAACCAATGGCATTTGCTAGATTGTTTTCTTTTGATGTATATTTCACTGCTTGTGCTTCTTTGTTGAAATATTTTGAACTTTATTAAATTTTTGTTCTACTAGTTCTTTATCTGTTCCTCTTGTTCTTGTTGAAGAATTTTCTATTTGAATAGAAATGGCATGGAGAACTTGCAAAAGTCTGAACTTTTAATTATGTAGTTTGCCTACTTACTTTGATGCAATAGTGTATCCATTGTCAATAACATAGCATCAACATATTTGATTTTTTTAATGTTCTTTTCCAGGGAGAAAAGAAGGCTTTTTGCTGATTCATTTTTGATGCCTTTATTTGGACTGCAGTGAGCTATGACTTCTATTTGAGTGGTTAAGGTGTCTATGAGTTTCAGCTGTAGTTATCTGCTCGGCTTCCTCAAGACATCTTCAAGAAGCAGAATCAGACTCTTCTCAACATTAAACCTTTCAACACCCTCAACATTGTCTCAGTATGCTTCCTGGTTGAAGGATTGCAAGACGGTGTTCACCACCAGACAACTCCACCAACAGATCATCAGCCTTGGTCTCCTCCATTCACCTCTGCGCTTCTCTGTCACTTCACAGTCATCTTCATCATCATTAGGTGTTGGCATTGTAGCTTCATACCTTGCTTGTGGTGCTCTAACTGATGCTCTCACCTTGTTGGAACGTCTCTTGCCCTCGCCTGTGCTTTGGTGGAATTTGCTTATAAGGCAATATGTGAAGGAAGGCCACCTTGACCATGCCCTGATACTCTGTCGCTGCATGCAGCGTGTGGGAACTAGGCCAGACCATTACACCTTCCCCTTTGCTCTAAAGGCATGCGGAGAGCTACCTTCATACCAACGAGGGATTGTCCTCCATGCAGTTGTTTGTCGCAATGGCTTTGAATCTAATGTTTTTATTTGCAATTCAATGGTAGCCATGTACTCCCGTTGTGGTGCTCTGGATGAAGCTTCCCATGTGTTTGAAGAAATTCTATCAAGGGGAATAGATGATGTAACATCTTGGAATTCAATGATAGCAGCGCATGTAAAGAGCAGTAACCCACAGCTTGCATTAGAATTGTTCTCTGAGATGTCACAAAAGGCTAGTAATATTGAGAGTCTAGGGAGGTCAGATGTCATAAGCCTTGTCAACATTCTTCCTGCTTGTGCCTCCCTGAGGGCACTATCTCAGGCAAGAGAAATACATGGATATGCTATAAGAACTTGTCTTTTTGTCGATATCTTTGTGGGTAATGCATTAATTGATGTATATGCAAAGTGTGGAATGATGGGTGATGCTTTTAAGGTTTTCAATAGCATGGAGATTAAAGATGTAGTTTCTTGGAATGCAATGGTCACTGGATATTCACAGAATGGTGACTTTGACCATGCCCTAGAGCTTTTTGAGAAAATGACTAAGGAGAACATAGCATTGAATGTTGTGACATGGAGTGCAGTAATTTCTGGGTATGCCCAGAGGGGACATGGGCATGAGGCCCTTGATGTTTTTAGGCAGATGCAATTTGCTGGCTCGGAACCTAATGCTGTTACCATTATTTCTCTTCTCTCTTCATGTGCTTCTGTTGGTGCTATTTCTCAGGGAATGGAGATTCATGCTTATTCGCTTAGAAAATGCCTCCTCACATGGGATAACAGTTATTGTGATGGGGAGGATCTAATGGTGCAAAATGCGCTGATAGACATGTATTCTAAATGCAAGAATTTCAAATCGGCACACTCATTATTTGATTCTATACCTTTGAATGAGAGGACAGTTGTTACTTGGACTGTCATGATTGGTGGTTATGCACAACATGGAGATGCCAATGATGCATTAGGGCTCTTCTCTCAGATGTTGACACAGAGTCACTCAGTACCTAATGTTTTCACCATATCTTGTGCTCTTATGGCTTCTGCTCGCCTTTCAGCATTGCGGCTCGGAAAACAAATACATGCTTATGTGATCCGCAACAGCGTACGGGGCACTATGCTATTTGTAGCCAATTGCCTCATTGACATGTATTCTAAGTGTGGAGATGTCGATGCAGCTCAAACTGTGTTTAATGTGATATTAGATAAAAATTTTGTTTCCTGGACATCCCTAATGACTTGTTATGGGATGCATGGCTATGGTAAAGGTACCCTTCATCTCTTTGAGGAGATGCAAAAGGCAGGGCTTGCTCCTGATGGCATCACTTTCCTAGTTGTGCTCTATGCCTGTAGCCATTCTGGTATGGTTGATGAGGGATTAAAATACTTTGATAGCATGAGCAAAAAATATGGGGTTACTGCTGAAGCTGAACACTATGCTTGTGTAATTGATTTGTTGGCTCGTGCTGGTCGCTTAGAGAAAGCATGGGAGATGATAAATACCATGCCAATGGAACCCACATCTGTGGTTTGGGTTGCCTTGCTTAGTGCATGTAGAATCCATTCTAATGTGGAGCTTGGTGAATATGCTCTCCATAAGTTGCTAGAGTTAGAGCCCAGAAATGATGGCGCATACACATTGCTGTCCAACATCTATGCAAATGCAGGGCGGTGGAAAGACGTAGCCAGGATCAGATCTCTAATGAAGAAGCAAGGAGTCAAAAAGAGGCCAGGGTGCAGCTGGATTCAGGAAAAGAAAGGGACTGTCTCATTCTTTGTTGGAGATAGATCTCACCTGCGATCTAAAGAAATCTATGAGCTCCTTGCCTCATTGATTGAACGAATCAAAGCCCTTGGCTATGTGCCGCAGACAGATTTTGCATTGCATGATGTGGACGATGAAGAGAGAAGTAACCTTCTATCTGAGCACAGTGAAAAACTTGCTGTTGCATATGGCATCCTCACCACCTCCCATGGAACTCCCATCCGTATTACAAAAAACTTGCGAATTTGTGGAGATTGCCACAGTGCCATCACCTTCATCTCTATGATTGTTGACCACGAGATCATACTGAGGGATTCAAGTCGTTTCCATCACTTTGAGAAAGGTTCTTGTTCATGTGGTGGTTACTGGTGATTTTTTTATAGGTTCTGTTCTAATGGAGCATTTGCATCAATCGGCTTCATTTGTATTATTTTCTTTACCCTTCTTGAATGCTTATAGAGACAGAATTATATTTCTTGCCCTGTTGTTGAAAATGCCCTGCTGGATCTAACTTCTTGTACTATTTGTACCCTTAAACAGAATACAGAATGAATTATTATTATTTTTACTTTTATTTCATTTGATTCTTGTTTGGATAAAAACCTTGCACTTGGAAGCCTTTTCTCTCTTTAGTAAAAAAATAAATTTCACAATACTTGTATTAATTCTTGCAATATTTATGCTATCTACCAACACCAAAGCTTGGTTTCTTAGATATTTAAACGATGGCCTATATATATATATATATATATATATATTTCTTATGTTATTCATGAATTGTTAGCATCATAAAGCTTCTGGAGTTATTGAACCACTTGGTGCTCCAAGCAAGTTCTTCATCTTAAGGTTTGTATCATGAATCATTTCTGCAGATTTTTAATTTGAGAACTCTATCAAATTGTAATCAAGAATTGTATCTTGAGCTACTCTTTGGTCTACAGGTGTCGAGCAATATTCTTAAGAGGAAGACAAGGTGAGTTTTGATTCTTTTATTATGAATGTTGACAAGGTTTTGCACCTTGTAATCTAATTAGGCTGCTTTGCTTTTGGTAATTTGCTTCTGCAGGTTAAACCATTGATGATGTAATATAATAGATAAGTGATATTGCATTCAGCTACAATCTTTGGGCAAGGGCTAATATTTACACTGTATGGTTGTTATGACAGTAATTTTTTGCAAGCTGACACATCCATAACCTCCTTTCATTAGTTGTATACTTTTCATCATCTAATGTTCATTTTTGCCACAGATATTAGAAACACTGCAGCAAAGTTATTATTTGCCAAGAGTTATTTTCCGGCATTTGGAAAACATCGGTCGCTGCTTGGATGCTTGTCAATAACAAAATTTTAATGAAAAGGAAGACTAATGGAAAGAGGACTTAACCTAGAAAATATGAAATGTGGTCTTTATGAGGGTGAGTTGGAAACAAGGAACCATTTGTTGTTTCAGATGGTTGTTTCTTTCTGTCATTCCTACCCATATGAAAATGAAGCCCTGTATTCCTTAAGGACTATCTCATGAATGGCTTTGGATGATTTGGAGGATCAAAAATAAGAAAATCTTGGAATCTATGGAGAATGAAGGTATGAATCCTGCTACATAGTGCAATAAACTGATTCATGCTTGGTCTGCTAGAAATACCAATCAAGTTGCATGGCCTTGTTCAATTGAGCACTGTTTGATGTTTCTAGCCACCTTGATAACCTGTTTTATTGCTTCTGCTTGATCTTATATCTGTTAATGTTGCTAGTATTAAAATTGCAATATGGTATTTAATTTAGTTCTATGTTCTTGCCTTCCATATCCACTAGAGATTTCAAGAGGATGCATTTTTTGGACTTTTAATTGAGTTTTTGGCTCAATATCCACTATTTATCTTTTCTTTTTGATTAGGTAGCATCTAAATTTATGTATTCTAATTTCGATAACACATAATATCTAATAAAAGTTACAATATCTATCAAAGAGGATGTGAAAAAAAAACTAGATTTCTTTGCATTCTAATTAGTACATATGTGAATCTACTTCAAGGAGGTCTGTATTCCAACCAAATTTATGTATTTTGTCAAATGTTGACTACGTAGCTCTTACTTTTATCCCAAATGTGTAGTTGATCTTGAACTTTTGCTTGTATACTTAATCACAATGTGTTCTCATACCACATTGGATATGAGATTACACGTAGTGTGAGAGTGATTAAAGTTAAACTCTTCTTAACGATGCTATTATATCCTTTAGCGAGACATCTTTCCAATCTAATTTACTTGAGTTAAGCATTTTTTTTTTGTTTATACAGGTATCCAGATCTTACAACACTTGAGCTAAGCATTGATCAAGTAATGAGTCGCTTCCGGTCTCCGACGAAAAGAAAAAGAAAAAAAAAGTAGCTGAGAATTACAGTACAATCGTTTATTTGCTTTTCAAGTTTGAAAGTGCTTCGACTTTCATGGTGGAGGAGCACGAAGGCGATGGCCACCATGCCATGGACTTCTTAGCCAACACGGTAAAACCTGAAAAACTGAGCTTTAAGGAACTTGACCACCAAACCGCACTCGGCTTCTTTGAAAGCTCGAAGTCAACTGATGGATGGAAGTAGACAGACACACGTTCCATGCATGCTTTGACAATCAATTACTTACTCTTGCAGGTCAACGAGGAAGAATATCGAGTGTGGATATAGACGCTTGATTAATTAACCTTAGAACTAGGAGGGAGAAACAATGTTTTTTTATTTAATAGTCTTGGTTGATGCATCAATTAATGGTTCTAAAATATATTAATGCGTCCTCAGTTATGTGCATGCTTACCATCACACGCTTCTGCATTGAAATTCAACACCGAACATGTCTTTAGTGCATGGTTGGAGCATTTTGGGGTTGACTTCTGATGGTGGTTTACTTCTGTAACGTATTACAGAAGCTGGTCAACAGGAAATGGAGGCGATTTATAAGTTCATACATGTATCTTCTATATTCAGGTTGTATAGTGAAGAAAAATCGAATGATTGATAAGTTAATTTGTAAATTAATTATTATAATATGAAAAATAATTTTATTAAAAATAATTACAAATTTTCGGAGCTTTTAAAAGATTTTAAATGATAATTTTTGGAGTCTAATATTGAGTCCTTCTGAGTTACATTCTAAAAAATATAATTTTTTGAATAAATTTTATATATTTTTTAGAATAAATTTTGATTTGATATATTATTTATCTCGTGGTTAAATCTGAATTAAAAGTTATGATCTCTTAGATTTTATCTAATATTTAGATTGTAATAGTTATGATTTTATAGTTACTGTTATAATTGTATAATAATTATGAGTTCGTAATTGTTACAATGCGCTTTTGATTTAAAATTTAGGTGAGAAATATAAGCGAAAAATAATATAGAGTAGTTAGATAATTGAAATAATAAAAAAAATTAAAATAGAGAGCTATGTTGATGAGTCCAAAAATAAAGAGGGTCATTTTGATTTTTGCCAAAAAAAAAAAAACAAAAAAAACCACCTATCTAAGATGGCACGATAGACTTGCAATAGAAAATGTGATAAAAGGACCATTATTTTTATTATCATTAAAAGAGATATCTTATATTGAAAAAAAATCAGATAATATCAAATTTGAGATTATTATTCGGTTTTATAAAAAAAATTCATCGACTAGTAGTATAAATTAGGAAGTACTCGCGGTGAATAATTTAGAAGCCCAACCTCTTATGATTATACGCATTATTTAAAGAAAAAATTCTTATAAATATATTATTCTTGAGATGAAATCGTATTTTTCTTATATTGAAAAACATAATAAAAGAACGTTTCATTTTATTTATTTTTCTCAAATGACTCATAATTTTGATATTTTTAAGTATCAAATTATAAAATTATAAAATTTATAGATTGCTTTGTAAAATACCAATTCCCATCTCATTTTTTCTCTTCCGTCTCAAACCGTGTCGATTATTTTTCATCACCGCAAACGGCAAATCTTAAATTTCTTCCCGTTTGTAAAATCTCAATCCGGATCATACGATCCTGTAATCCGAAATCACTAAACAACTTTGGATGGTGTAGGATCATTTTTTATGATAGAATCGAAATTTGATCAGTGAGATTGATAAAATCGAAATAAGATCAATACAATCCTACGTTACAAATGATTCTACATATTTTTTATTAGGGGCTACTGATACAAAAGTTTTGAGAAATCATAATTTTTGATTCGAATTGAATTACGTGACTCATAATATATCAAATCGAAACTCGTTGAGAGATCTATAATTATTTACTAGGTTTATATGTAACCGCCTAATTTCAAATCCAAAAAACCTCGTTTAAAATTTTTTCGAAGGCTTAGAAGATTTTTATACTTTTTAATTGTCTTTTAAATTATTTTATAATTTAGGTTATTTTTGTCTTTTACATCATTATGATTAAAGTTTTGAGACAATTTAAATATCTATTTAGTTGTTTATGAGTTTATTTTTGATTAATAATATTATATCGTTTCTTTTCTCCCAAAATAATGAATTTTTGGATGTCTATTACTTGGTATTTTGTCGAATCAACTTATCTTTAGGAGATTATTTCCGATATTTGTATTCGAATCAGAGGATTCAATAGCTTTCGCTATATTAACTACTTTGTTGGCTTTTAAATTAGACTATCTTGTGATCCAAGAGAATATTCTTGAGGTTAAATGTGATTATTGTTATTGTGTTAGTAAAAATTTTATGTTTTTCATTTTGTGATATGAAAATATAAATATTATTGAATATTATTTGTGATAAAATAATATCACAAATGATGAGTTTTGATACCCTGTACATTTTATCATACACACCTCGTGCACACCTAAATTTTTTTTTAAAATTTTTTGTATGCTTAATACTATAACTTAACCTCTAAACTCTAAACGCGAAGTTTCATTGGCACATTCGATTATTTAAAAAAAAAAAAAAATTGATCCAGGTGTCTGGATAAATCCAAGTGTATGGATTCTGTGAAGATCATCCATGTCGCCCACGGAATGAGTGTGCTGGATATAAATTCTATATAAATGATAACTAAATTACTAATTAATTTAAATTTATATATGTAATAATATAATATATGGTGTCAATTATATGTATATATAAAATTATTAATTTATTTATATATAAATGATTTTTTAAAATATTTTTTTAATTATTAATAATATATCATGAAATTTTAAATTTTTTAAAGATTTTTAATAGTTGACCGGGACTTCAAATTGATCGAATTATGATTTTATAAATTATGCTTCCCACATGCTCTTTTACAATAGCAAAAAGTGAAATACTCATCTCAGCTTCTCCGTCAGTCTGTCTCAAGATCAACACGGAAAAGATAAATCACGAAAATTAATTTATTAGTCCGGACAATAATCAATATATGAAAAAGAACAAAAATCTAATTACTAACTAAGATTTAATTCTTAAATTTCATGATATATTAATTATCAATTCATTTTATAAAAACCCAATGTTTCTCTCACACATGATCCTATCGTCGCCGCTCTATCGCTGCCTCTGCTCAATCGTCATTATCATCACCCTATTATCGTCGCCCGATGGCCATTAAAATTGATACTCATGGCCGTCATATATGCTCATCATTCAATAAAAATTCATACAATTTCACATGCTACCAAGACCTTCAGTAATGAAATTTAACTTAAAACTCAAACTCTCTTCTTCATCGACTAAACCAATTTGACTCTACGGGGATATTAAAATAATTTATCCTATCAGATTATGTGGTAATAATATAATTTTCTTGGTAGTGTTTGCAAGCTTTTGTTAAATTATGTAATAAAAAAATAATCCAACGTCCTATCATTATTTGAAAAAAAAATCTTATGAATATATCATAACCAGAAATTAAATCATGAATACTTAAATAATAACTTAATATTCTTCTACTACATTATAGTTATATTTATTAAATTATGTAAAAAAATAATAAATCAAATAATAAATAAATCTACGACGATTAATCTGGCTTTATAATTTTTTTTCACCAGTCATTAAGATAAATCGAGAAGTGCTCGCGGTGAGTGATTCAGAAATCTAGTATTTTTTAGTTACGTGTTTTATTTATATTTTTTTTATAAATATATTATAATTAGAGATCAAATTATAAATATTTAAATGATAATAGGAATATCCTAAGGCGATTTGTTAAATTATGTAAGTACTATGCTCATGGTGATTTGATTATAGATTAAATAAAAACGTTAATAAATATAGAGAATAATAAAATAATAATCAAATGAATGGTGTCCTTCCCACAGTGCCACAATTCAGCGAAAGCGACGCAAATGGCCGGAGAACTCATGACCACCGTCAAAATTCCACGTCCCACGTTTAACACCAAATCCTTCTCTCCTTCCCTTCAATTAATTAATTAATTAATTAATTAAACCCAGCTCCGCGTTGAATTAACCACTCACAATTATAAACCACCAGTATTTTGGTGTGGTGTAAAATAGACCGAGCAAAAAAAAAAACATTATGATTTAACGATCGAATTAACGATTGAATTATCGTAAATTAACGACCGATTAAAATATCGTCGTTAATATAACGATCAAAAATATAGTTCTCTATGTGGCAGTTTTGTAATATCAAAGCACAAGATGTAGCAAGCGTTGTTTGTTTGTTTGTTTATACACGCGTCGTTGTCATGATTCATGTGCCGCCGCAAATTAGACCACAAGCTTAAAATGGGTCCATAACCGACCACTTAAAGTACAGGATCCTAAACAATATTGCACTGCTGCCAAAACTTTCAAACTCCTTTGTTTTCAAGCCACGTGTTCGCTTCCCCCCTCCGCCCATGGCTATATATGTATTTTAAGCATCTGCTTATCTCGATCTCCTTCCACTCTGCCTCGGCCCCTTCCCTCTCCGGCGACATGGCAGCCTCCCGCCTTACGCCGCCCTCCTTCGCGCCGCCGCACCCAGCGGCCCTTCCTAGATCGTCAGTGACGTCTGCGACGGCCGTCAAGTCGAGGAGGCCGCGGCGCATGGTGGCAGTTACAACGCCGCCGCCGCCGCAGGCTGAGAAGCGCGGGGCAGGGGATCTGGCGCTGTCGGACGCGTGGAGGGAGATCCAGGGGGAGAATGATTGGGCAGGGATGGTGGATCCGTTGAGTCCGCTCCTCCGCGATGAGATCGTCCGGTACGGCGAGCTGGTGGCGGCGTGCTACAGAGGCTTCGACCTCGACCCGGCCTCCTGCCGCTACCTCAACTGCAAGTACGGAAAGCGGAGCCTGCTCCGCGAGGTGGGCCTGCCCGACTCCGGATATGTCGTCACCCGCTACGTGTACGCCACCCCGGCCGACACGGGCTGCAGCAGGTGGATCGGGTACGTGGCGGTCGCCACGGACGAAACCGTCCGGAGGCTCGGCCGCCGCGACGTTCTCGTGTCCTTCCGTGGGACGGTTACCCAGGCGGAGTGGCTCGCCAACTTCATGAGCGCGCTGGAGCCGGCGCGGCTCGACCCGAGCGAGCACCGGGCGGAGGTGCGGGTCGAGTCGGGGTTCCTGAGCCTGTACACGTCGGATGAGTCCGGCTGCCGGTTCAGCGGAGGGAGCTGCCGGGAGCAGTTGCTGGCGGAGGTGGCGCGGCTGCTGGGGGAGTTCAAGGAGGAGGAGGAGGTGAGCGTGACGGTGGCGGGGCACAGCATGGGGAGCGCCTTGGCGGTGCTGCTAGGCTACGACCTGGTGGAGCTGGGACTGAACCGGAGCGGAGAGGTTCCGGTGACGGTCTATTCCTACGGTGGGCCGCGGGTGGGCAACGCCGGGTTCAGGCGGCGATGCGAGGAGCTGGGGCTGAAGGTGCTGCGGGTGGCCAACGTGAACGACCCGGTGACGAAGCTGCCGGGGATGTTCCTCAACGAGGCCTCCGCGAATAGGCTGCCGTGGGGCGCCGGCGCCGGAGCTTACTACACCCACTTCGGCGTGGAGGTGGCGCTGGATTTCTTCGACGTGAGGAATTACCCGATGTGCGTGCATGACATAGAAGCCTACTTGTCGCTGCTCAAGTGCCCTCGAGTGACGAAGAAGAAGAAGGTCGTACGTAGGAACGATGGAGTTGTGGAGGTCTTGATGAAAATGGCGAGGAGGTTTTTAGAAGAGGGAAGGTTGGATGTGATCTTGTGGAGATGGCTGGAAGCTGCCATGCAAGTCAGTAACGTGGTGCAATCTCTAAAAATATAATCAGGGATATATTTGCCTTAAAAGTATACGTACATGATTCATGATGGATATATATATATAATGATCCTCTTAACCTAACCCTAGAATATTTGATAGGAGAGCTGAGTGCAACTATATATATATGGTTTTGAAAATAAATTCATAAAGTTTTACAAAACATTACGAAGCAATTTTCCTAAATCATGGAATTTGATCCGGTTTGTGATATGAGTATTTTCTTTTTTTAATAAAAAGATAAATATATAAATCATCAAAATACACCACAATACACATGTAACCATGGAACCCTTTATGTCACGTTTGACGAAATGTCAGATCTGATAAAGGAGGATCATGATCGTGTACACGTGCTCACTCGGATACGTACTAACTCAAAGCGTCCTGCTAGTGCCGCTAGCTCCTTGTGAGGTAACATACTGCACTGGCATCCTCAGAATCCTGTGCTCATCATGTGACCGAGGCTGTCATGCCTCCATGCGTCCCACTCCCCCCGTCGTGTCTCCTTCTGCATCTGTGAGCCCATGATCATCAGGTACTGATCTCCCAGCCTCCCGGAGTCACTTTTAGCAAGTGACCAGCTGTAAACGGATTTGGTGCGTCTTTACCGCGAGCCGTTTGTTGTGGACTAGATAGGTCATTCTGGTGGGCCTATGCACCCTCTTAGGCTTTTAGGCAAAACCTCAGCCATGAACGGATTTGATGTGTCTTTACCGCGAGCCGTTTGCTTCGGACTAGATAGGTCTTTATGGTGGACCTATTCACCCTAAGGGAAGTCCTAGTTGACACTAGGTAAGGAAGTCCTAGTCGGAGGGATTAGGCAAGAAGACTTGGAAGATTGAGGACATCGGGCGGGAAGCCCTTGGGGGTCGAGGACACTAGGTGGAAAGTCTAGACGGATCAAGGGTCAAAGATCTAGCGAAAAGTCTCGAGGGTTAAGAATGAGCTGAGAAAAAGTCCAAACGGGTCGGGTGGACCAAAGTTTGACATCAAGTAAACTCTCCAGAGTAGAGTGGTGAGGATGTACTATCAGAAGGAGAGTAATAGGCGTTGGTCCAACCTAAGGTTTCACGATAGACCAAACAACAGGAAAGTTATCGATCATACTTTCACGAGGACACTTTGATGCGGGAAGCTCAAAATATAAGTTGGCCTAAAAAAGGGATTCCAGGTGCTCGGAGTGGATCCATGCGACCAGAGATCTAGGTGCCTGAAGTGAGATAACTCATCGACGGAGGTGGATCGGATAGGCGTTGCTGGAGGAGCCCGAAGTTATCTTTAAAAGGGCCTACGAACAACAACTTCAAAATCAACTTTAGCATCATCTCTGCTTCCATTCTGAGCTAAAACTCTGACTTCGGAATTCCGCTATGCTTGAGCTTTAACGACGCAACAACTATGTGACGCTGCTACGAGCTCAAACAAGTTTAGCTGTTGGTAACGCATAGTTAGTTGTTTTCTGTTTATACTATCATTTTTGTGCAATTTTATTTTAAAGGTTGGTAAACTTGTTTCTGAACCCTATCTTTGTAAAGAAGCTAACCTTCTTTTATTTTGAGAAGAAAGTTAGTAGTGTTTGCCCATTGAGAGTGGTCAAACTGACTACGAACCTTGGAGTTAGTAGCCATAAGGCTGCGAGCCAAGTAAAACCACTGTGTCGCTCTGTATTCTTGTCTTTTGTCTTTTCCATTGCATTTACTCTACATTTACGAACGAGTTTGAAACACGTATGAAGTGCACTATTCACCCCCTCTAGCACTTTTCTCGATCCAACAATTGGTATCAGAGTAGGGTGCTCGAATTTGGTGCAACCACCAATAGAGCTTGTTTATTTTCTATGTTTGGTTTAGTTTTTTCGCTTTTAGTAAGATCTAGTGCAATCGTCTTTTCTGACAAAGTATTTCAGTTTTTCAAAATTTGCTCATAATTAGGTGCAACACCACTTGAGGAGTTTTCCCCATTCGGGTATTATTTTTTCTTGCATGACTAATCCAAGACCAAGTCTTGGTATTATTTTCTTCATTTTTTTGTGCTAGCTCTTGTTGTTAAATGGCACACTAAGAGGGATACAACACCGCTCGTCCCTGCTCTTTATCAGAGATGATTTCGTCTATTGAAAGAGTCGCATGGAATACCACCTGAAGACTTAGGTGGACATGTGGATCTCTATCTAGATCGGATTCTCGCTACCCCTCTATGGCAATGGAGCACCAGTGGGATGTGAGAACTAGGACCCATATACGAAGAAAAAGATAAAAGTTAATGCCAAAAGCCACACAAACTCTTCAATGCGGCCTAACCAAGGAAGATCTAAATCA
>JBBUKS010000017.1:9827921-9858934 GCA_038050645.1 Hedychium gardnerianum
CGATGTTTGGCAGGTGAGTTGAGGTAAGCACCTGGAGTTAGTGCAGTGAGGTCGTGTCCCAATGGGACAAACCTTAGACGTTGATCCAACTAAAGAAACAAATGGAGGTTTCTAAGTTGAGATCAAGACAGGTCGAACTGTCTTATTCATGCATACTTATATATAATCTAACCTTTATTTTTGCAGGACTGTTATTATTATTATATTTTCTGTGCTAACTTTATTTTGCATATAAAATAAAGTTCAGATTTAACTTAGGTTCGGTCGACCAAACATGAGGTTTAGTCGACCGATCAGACCAGATTAGCACAGGATCGAACAGAGGATGTATACTTGAAAATATTTGGATCAATCGACTGATCCAAGGGATCAGTCGACCAAACAAAGAAGAAAATAAACAGCTGCCAGATCGAATCAACGCAGAAAAGGCAAATATTGGGATCAGTCGGTTGAGCCAAGGGATCAGTCGATCGAACAAAGAAGGAAATAAATAGCTGCCAGATCATATCAATGCAGAAAAGGTAAACACAGGGATCAGTCGACTGATAAGCTTTATCAGTAGATAGATCAAGCATGATTTTCGGGATCGAATGGATCTGATTAGAGCAAAGAAGGAAGGTCGCGGGTTCAGTCGACCTATCGGAGGATCTGTCGATCGAAATGATCAGTCGACTGATAGGTTTTTTATTCGACCGAACGCAACCTATAAAAGAAGCCCTCGGGGTCTGAGCCGAGAACAAATTTTCTCTGTTCCTGCTACTGCTGTTCGTGCAAGTTGCTGCTACTACATCGAGAAGCAACCCGACAACCTACGCGTAAGATTATTTGTCTTAATTTTGGTATATTTCATAATTGCATATTATTTGTAATCTGCTTGCTTGTACTACCTTTCTTCCTCGGAATAACTACTTTAGTGGATTAACCCATCGATACGATCCAAAGGGTCGTGGGTTCTTGGAGTAGGAGTCGATTGGGCTCCGAACCAAGTAAAAAGAAGTGTGACTATTTAGTTTTAATTTCCGCTGCTACTTTGAAAAGAAAAGATTTTCGAACGAGATTCACTCCCCCCCCCTCTCTCTCTCGTCTCTAACGATCCAACACTTTCAATAGAGTTTCCTTAACTTACTATCATCCCAATCTTTTCTGATGCTAGGTTATCAAAATCAATCAATCCTTTTAACCGTGCTAAATTAAGCAAAATGTAAACTAAGCATGCAAATAAAAGCAGTAAATCAATTAAATATGCATCTCAAGAAAAAAAATAGTTTTTCTATTGGCTCCCACTAGGTCATAATCTCAATAAGGTCTATCTAGGTAATAGATTTGACCCTTGGGTATCCAATATTGGTTTGGTCCAACTTGATTAATCAAGCTTATTTTAGGGACCCATGCTTGGACTTGGTTTCTAGCATTTCGATTAACATTGACCAGTAAGATTTAAACAATGTTTTAACCTTGTATCCTAGTCTTGATCGATTATATACAACCCTTTGTTTTCAAAGTATCATATCAAGATTCTTGGAACCCATAGTGAATCGTTCCAATGAATTTTCAAGTTCTTTGACTTGAATTTTCAAGGTGGAATTTTCTTCCTCAAGTTGTTGGACTTGAGTTAAAGTTCTACTTTGAACTGGTTCATTTAAAGAACTTGGGTTAGTCTCCTCCTTAAGGACTTTTACCACCTTTTGGAGTGACTTAACCCAGATGTTGAACTTGGCTAACTTATGAGTCAAATAAGAAATCATGTTATATAACTTTTTAACTAAAGCAAGACTTACAGCGGGGTTGGAACCTTTTGGATTGACTTGGACTCGGCTTCAGATTCGGTCTCGGACTCAATCTCAATCACTTGTTCTAATGCTAGTAGTGCGAGGAAGCTTGCTTGAATTTATTCTTCTTCATCTGAGTCTTCCGACAAAGATTCGTCCCACGTTGCTTGGAGTGCCATCTTTCTGCTTTGCTCTTTGGCGTCTTTTAGATTTGAGTACTCCGCCTTGAAATGGCTCTATTGATTGCACCCATAGCATGTTACTTTTGGATTTCTTTTTGGAGTCTGACTCGATCTTGACTAATTGTCCTTCAGTTGGATCACCTTCTTTATCTCGCGTTTGCTAAACCTTTCTTCTTTTGTATAGTTTTTGAACTAGATTAACTAGTTTGGCGGTAAGCTCATAGTCATCTTTCGAATATGATTCTCTTCGAATTCTAGTTTGATTCAGTACTTGTGCTTCTGTTCCTTCGTCTTGAATTTGTTTTCAATCAAGGCAATACCTTTCTCTGCCGGGCGTGTATTAGTTTGTTCAAGCAATTGAAATTGAGAAAATAACTCATCAAGTTTTACCTTAGAAAGGTCTCTTGAAATGTTGTAAGCGTCCACCATTGATGCCCATAACGTGTTTCTTGGAAACGCTTTTAGAGCAAACATGACTACATTGAGGTTTTCAATGTGTTGCCCAATTGCATAGAGTCCATTGAGGAGGTCTTGGATCTGAGCATTAAGCTGACTTGCTGATTCACCTTCTTGCATCTTTATCTTATATAGTTTATTCAAAATCAAATCATGTTTACATACCTTGGTATAAGATGTTCTCTCGTGTAGTTCGATTAGCTTCTCCCAAAGATCCTTGGAGCATTTGAAGGATCTGACCCAGTTCAGCTCCTCTTTGGTTAGGCCACATTGGAGGTTTGAGTTGCTTTTGCATCGTCCTCAATTTTCTTTTTCATATGTGGGTCCCAGTTTTCACATCCCACCGGTATTCTATTTCCGTCGAGCAGTAGTGCAAACCCAATTTGAATGATGATCCACATCTCCACCTGGGGTCTTCAGGTGGAACTCCATTTGGCCCTTCCATTAGCTGAAATCTTCATCGAAGAAAAGAGGCGGTTGGGCAGTAATGTAGCCTTCTTGATGGGCCATTTGGGAAAAAAACTCTTACACACACAAAAAAATGAGATGTTACAAGACTTGATCTTAGATTTAGTAGTGCGGGAAAGAAAAAAAATAAAAATGACTCGAGTAGTGTTGCACTAATTTCTAGTAATTATGAAAAGCTGAAAGAATTGTTCGAAGAGGTGATTGCACCAATTCAGACTAAGAACAAAAAATCAAAAAATAATGAAAAGAAATTTTTGCTCGAACAGTAGTTTTACCAATTCATAGCAACCCTTCTCTGATACCAATTGTAGGATCGGAGAATGCGCTAGAGGGGGTGAATAACGCTCGTCACTTTTTCACTTTTTTGAAAACTCGAGTTGACGCAGCAAAAATATATATAAAGAGATAAACACAAGCTAACACATTTTTCTTTACTTGGTTCATAGCCCGACGTTTGCTAGTCCAAGGACCATGATCTTTGACTACTTTCATTGGGCAATCCACTAAAAAGATCCCCTTCTCCAAATAGAAACTCGGAGATGAAGATTCATCTTTACAAAAATAGGGACTAGTAACACGTTTACCGACCCTTAAAAAAATCACGTATAGAAAAGATGAATACACAAATATGAAATGATACTGACATACTTAGATCCAGAGTTGGCATCGATGTCAGAGTAGCGTTTCAGCGTCGTAGCAAAATTTTGGAACAGCACGAACATTGTTTGAGGATAGAGAAAATGATGTATCGAGGAAGCTGGTTGAACCTTCTTTTATTGACTTATCCAAGCGCCTTGGTCCATTCCAGGAGCCTCAATTAAAGCCAATCCGATGCCCTTTCGTTGCTTCTTATCCATATCCAAGCGCCTGAATCCCTTCAGGCGCCTCAATCGATAATGTGGCGAGTTCTGGACAGAGCTCTATCCTGATTGAGTTTATCCCATCTCAGGCGCTTGGATCCCTCCTAGGCACCTAGATCCCTCCCAAATGTCTGGATGCTAATGTGAGCCTACCAATCAGAGGATGTCACCTCATCCTGCCGCGAGTCGAGATGATTAGGGTGCCTAAATCCCTTCTAGGCGCCTGTATCAACTTAAGGCACCTAGATCCCTTCCAGGCGCATGTATCAACTTAAGGCGCCTAGATCCCTTCCAGGCACCTAGATCAACTCTTCTAGACTTTTTAACTCTTGCATTACAGAGTTAGCATAGAAAACAATAATAGAATGATTTGACAGTCTTTGGACTGTCCGGTCCTTACTTTTGGATTTACAGTGAAATCTTAGGTTGGACCAACGCCTACTGTTCCCTCAACGGGGAACGTGTCCTCACCTAGTCCTCTCAGGAGAGTTTACCTGTTGCAAAACATCGGTCCTCCAGACTTGTTTGAACATTTTTCTCATCATCCGATCTTTGACCTTCGGGACTTCCCACTAGACATTCGATCCTTGACCCGTCTAGACTTCTTCCTGGTGTCCTCAACCCTTAGGGCTATCCGCCTAGTGTCTTCGTCCCCTTGGACTTCTACCCAACATCCTTGATTTGCCAAGTCTTATGCCCAATTGCCTTGACCAAAACTTCTTTGCCCATTCCACTTGACCAAGACTTCTTTGCCTAGTCCACCTGACCATGACTTTTTTGCCTAGCCTTAACTAGGACTTTATCGTTGAGCTACCTGCACATTTAGTCAACTTCATTAGACCACAATAACTCTTAACTTTGAACCTTTGCTAATATCAAAATACAGGTTTGATTAGCTAGTGCTTCTAGCACCAATAGACTAGGGTGGAAATTTTTTTCATGATAGACATAGAGCATTGGTTTGTTCTAATGAAGGGATTTGAAGCCCCAATGGATAGCAAAGGAAAACTCCTCAATAAAAAAGAAGTGGACCGAGTAGCAACTCCAAAAATACGAGACAAACGACAAGGTTACCAAAATTTTGATTAATCTAGTTCCAAATGATATCTTGTGTAAGTTAGGGGATTACAATAGCACAAACGAATTATGGTGAAAATTGGTTAAGATTCATGAACATCCTTCCTCAATGCCAAGAAAAGACAAATCCAAAGAGGGAGACTCATTGGATCAAGAACAAGAGGATTTGGAAGTTGAGAGGTGCTCAACATCCAAGAATGAAAATGAAGAAGCATCCACCTAAATGATTGAGGAGAGGTCATTGACACCGGAATGAAAAGAAGTCTCTATATCCGGAACAAATGAGGAAGAAGAATGTGCCACCTCTACAAGTCAAGAAAGCTTAAATCATGAAGCTATAATAAATTCAATTGTTAAAAATAAAAATCACATTATATGCTTTGAACAAGTGTCCAAAATTGGTCAAGAAAAAACCCAAGTGGCACTCAAGGTGAAGGAGAAGTCAAGGGTGGCAAACATCTTGATAAGAAAGGGCAAGGAGCATATTGTGTGCTTCTTATGTAATCAAAAGGGACATTATCAAAATCAATGTCCAAAGAGGAGGTCCTCAAGCAAGAACAAGGAAGGAAGCTCAAATCAAGGGGGAGCTTCTAAAAGCAAAATTAAGATACCATTAGTTAATGATATTTCTTCATTTCATGATAATAAGCATTCTAGAAATAAATGTTATCATTTTAGTGTTATTTATCATGAAAATAAAAAGCATGAAAATACTAAGAAAAATTACAAGTCATTTAATGCTAGAACAAACTTACCTAAGGTTAGGAATGTAAAAAATAATTTAGGCAAAAAGCCTAAGCAAGTTAGAAATATGTCTAGAAAAAGGAAAATCCAAGGCAATCAAGAAAAGTCAAAATTTGAGGATTTAATGATTGAAAATCAAGTTTTGAGATTAAGACTTCATAAATTGGAGAAGATCCTAAAGAAAATGATAAATAACATTAAAGGGTCCAAGAAGCAAAACCTAGGTTTAGATAGACAAGAAACATTCAAGGGCAAGAAAGGTTTGGGATACTAACCTAAAGCTAAGGAGAATGTGACACCATTCCATAGAGTTTCATATAGCTATGGAACTAAACTTAGGTCTAGAAGTCAAATCAAGGTTGCAAGGGAAGTTATCCCTAGAATTGACCTTGAGGAGACTAGCATGACTAAGGTTTCTAAGAAGCTTACAAAAGTCATTAGGAAGGTATCTAGGAAAGTTATCCCTAGTAAATACCTAGTGCACCCAAGGAGCACCAATAGGTTTTGAGTTCCTAAGAGTGTGTTCTCTACACCCTATATGGGTATGGGGTATACCAACCCTAATTGGAAATGTAGTTAACCCAACCATGCTGAAGTTGATATTTTAGGGCATTTTAAAGATATTGTGACATTTTGAAAATGAGAAGTTGACTCTTACTCTTGAATAGTAAAGTATGCCATTAAAATTTGAGGTATTTGTATTGATCAAATTAGCACAAATAGGATAGAAGTCAATAGTGTGCCAACTTGGGGATTTTTGGCACATTTAAGGGAAATAGGGTCATCAATGTCAAATTCAATATTTAACATAGTTGATGAAACTTAGATGGAAAATCTAGGTATTTTCTTTATGCTATAATTGTCATGTTTTGTGTGCCCTATCACATGCTCTGACATCATATCTTAGCATTAATATTGTTATGAAAAATGCTAAATGTTGTTTCATACATGCATTATTCCATTTATGATAGATTTAGATTTCTTTTGGAAATTATGCATTTGATATATGACATAATTATTTACATGCATAAATTGTTAATTCATTTTAATTAAGTACAATATGACATTAGTTAACATCCTATATAGGATGATCAAGTCTAAAATGCCTAGATATAGATTCATGATCCTTTGGTTTATGAAAAACCTAGTTTACATCTCACAAAAATTTTAAGGATGACTTGTATGTGTATTGAGAAACATTAGATACAAGTGAGATGTTAGAAGGATGAACAAAACTCAAGATGTTAATTTAGTGCATCTATTTGAGTTTTAATTTCATCAAAATACATTGATTTTGTGAAGTCCAGTCACGGGGAAAGCTAATGTACAAGTCATGTGCATTTAATCCATAGATTATGGTTAGAAATTAGCTTTGAAAATTATTTCAAAAATATTTTGGAAAATGAAGTCTATTTGTTGATAGAAATCACCATTGATTGGTTAAATACAAAATTCGAGTGAAGCATTAAAGTTTTCAATATGGTTTCCAATTTTGTATCATTCTTTGAAAATAAGATGTATTTTTCATAAAAAAGACTATTTTTCCATGATAGTATGTGACATAAGTAATGTCTACATAAAATTTCATAATTTTTCAAAAATCATTGAATTACTTGTGATTTTCTGAAATTGGGTCTGATATCATTTTTGAAAGATCATATATACCAATCGATTGGCCACTGCTACCAATCGATTGGTACATGCCATAATTGATTGGCTGATGAAACCAATCGATTGACTCAGGAGGTAATCGATTGTCTCAATCAATTGATCATGTTTTGTTCAGCATAGAATGATGCTGAATCGATTACTCTGATCGATTCAGCCACTCCAATCGATTGATTTCAATTATCAATCGATTGGGAACTGTTGTGTTTGACTAAAATAAGTTTATTTCAGTCGGTTAAGCCTTGTTTTAGTTATTTAACTATTCCTAATCCTTTGAAATGCTTTAACAAGTATTTAAATGTAATTTTCTTGTTGAAAATGAGAAAGGAATGGTTAAAGGTGACTAATTTGGAGTTAAGGAGGAGGTTTAGATTAAAGGTTGAATCTTTAACCTCATGACTTTGATTTTGGGATTTTGTAAAGATTTAGGAACTCCAAATCATTGTTGGTGAAATGATAGAAGTTGGAGCATGCTTTGAGGGGTAGGTGTACCTTAAAGGCATGAGTTGAATATGAAAGGAGGATTGTTGAGGATGTGGAAAATTGATGGGTGTATGCTCAAGGATGAGCATTTGAAGACAATAGAAGGTTGGGAACCTTCATTGTGATATTTGATGGATGAAGAGGTGTGAATCTTGAGAAAAGATTTTTGATATGTGCCAAAGGGAGAGAATATAGGATTTAAGTTAGATAATCCTCATTCATGCTTTTGCATGAGAAGAAGGTATGTTAGGCTAATGAGTTAGTTTAACTTAAACATATTGTCAAACAACAAAAAGAAAGATATTGTTGGTGCAATCATCCTCGTTTGTATTTGCTCTTCTTGTTTGTTTCTTGTGTAATTGATCTTGTAAGAGTCTTCTTTGCCTCAAAAAAGTTTTCGAGAAGAAGTTGGTTCTTAATGGATGTGAGAGCTCGGAGTGCACCCTTGGATTAGTCACCTTAAAGAGGTGGACACCAAGTAAAATCGAAGGTGTTATCATTGAGGAGTCATCGCTACAAGTTTCCGCTGTCATTCAAGTTCAAAGAAGTGAAGATAGCTATTCACCCCCCTCCCCCCCTCTAGCTCATACCGGTACTAACATGGTCCTCGTTGACCCATCGATCTGCTAGACGTCCGGTTCTCTCTGACATGTCTAGACTTTCCGCCTAATGTCCTTGATCAGCCAAGTATTCTACCTTGTATCTAATCCAACTGACCTACTATGGTTTTACTCTACCTAGTCTCACAAGGATTTTTACTTGCCTAGTCTCACTAGGACTTTCACTTGCATTACCGGCAAACTTGATAAACCTCGTTAGATCACACATAAGCTTAACTTTGAACCTTTGCCAATATCAAAATCTAGGTTCGATTATCTGGTGCTCCCTGCACCAACATATACTCCCTCAAGGTCTCTCATCTTTGCTACTTCAATGAGAAATGGCTGAGGGACATCTTGTGAAACTGCTTGTTGCTAGCAAAGTGATGTAGGAATAAGGTGTTGAGGTCCTCAAAGGAATGGATAACCCCCAAATTCAACCGATTAAACCATCATGGGCAGGTCTTGCAAGGGTGGTAGGAAGACTATGGACTTCACTCCACTTGGGTATTGGTGTAGAAGATCCTCATTGTATAAATAATCCTCGTTGTTTGTAGAAATAATGTATTTGCCGAGTTGTAGGGGTCAAAAATTACCTAACTGCTCCTTGACCAAGATATCTCAGAGAAAGGCCTGCCCCGGCGAGTTTATTTCTCTCAACTCAACTTGATTCAATTAGCAATCTACATCCTCCCAAGGGTCTCTTGAGGTGGCTCATGAAAAATTAACTCTTGGGACTTATTTTCTAGGAACATGAAAACCTGATCCAAGTCAATCAATAACTAGGGGTTTAGGAGAGCTGGGCATTTCTTCCATAGTAGTCGATACTAGCCGACATAGGTTATAGACAGTCAAAGGTGGAGCCAACTTTTCTCGTGGTACAACTAGGCCCTTTCCTTTAGAGGGAGACCCGTTTTATTTATGACTTCGGCATGCATCTCCCATCTCTACATCTCAATTTAGTTTCCACAAATGATGCCAAAATGATCCGGCAGAGATTGAGTAGCTGGTTGACTTCAGAAAGCAATCTCTCATTAGGTCGGCAGATAGACATATTGGTCATTTATTGAGTTACCTTTTGGTCAGGTCAAATATCTATCGAGTAGATATTAATTATTCTTACCCCTAAACAATTGAGGGGAAGATCACTAAAAGCCCAAGTAGTGAGAACCACGTTGTTTTGATGTTTGGTTAAACTACTTTAAGTTAGGCCTTGATGTTGTTATTGATATGTATGTCTAAGTGTGCAGAGACTTAGGAGAACATAAGGGTACCCGATGACTCAAGATCCAATGGAGTATGGTGAAGGGTGGGATGGGACACCCGAGGGATCAAAAAGGATGAAGAACATAGAAGACAGTGAAATCTTGGCAGAAGACACAAGCGAGTGTGAAGGGCATATGAAGAAAGTCGACGGACTCGATATATCTGAGATACTAGAAGTTGTGGAAGAGTACTCCGGTGGAGTGAAAAGAATGCATGAAGAGTGATCCAAAAGGGCTCTATGCATCTGAAAGATGAGAAGCTAGGAAGAAGTCTAAGGTAAACCAGTGAGGTTAGTGATTTACACTTGAGATGAGGGTAGAATCAACTTTGACGAACTCAAGAATAGTCTACTGAATTAGAAGGTCTAGGCCATTGAGATAGGGGTTTTGATCTATCGAATCTTTCGGTCAACCGAACCATTAGGTCCAGTCAACCTATGCATAGTATTATGTGGTTAACTATTTGAACAAGTTATCATAAAATTTAGATTGGGCGATTGAATATCATTATCAAGCGACCAGAAGCCATGTGGAAGTTAATCCAGCAGTGCAGATCCGATATATGCAGTAACGGATGATCGCTAAATTGTATCAAACTACTGGATGTCATGTGGTCTAGAGCAGTGATCCAAGCTAACTAGGTTTCAGTCAATCGAAAGGATGTTCGAGAAATTAGAAAGATGTCGCGTCTGCAATAACGATGAGCAAAGACCTCTTTGTGGAAGAGATCGATCTGCCACATCAGTAGTTTTTGATCAATTGAACGGGGTTTTCCGATCAACTAAATGTACCACATTAGTGTTGGTGCTGGGAGCACAACATGTAACTCAAGGTTTTGATGTATAACTCAGGTTAAAGTTAGGTTTGTTGTGATCTAACTAATTGATGTCAAGTGTGCAAGACCAAGTTACTTGACAAGTGAAAAACTCTTAGTGAGTGAAGTTAGGTAGGGAAAAAGTCTTAGTGACTGGTTGGGAATTACGTAGAAGCAAAGTCTTGGTTGGGAACCAAGCAAGAAAGTTATAGTTGGGAACTAAGTGAAACAGGTCTAAGTGTGTGAAATCAGCTTGAGTTGATTGCTTGGCGGACAAGTCCAAGTGTGTGGAATCAGTTGGGAGCTGATTTCTTGGAGGGCAAGTCCAAGTGTGTGGAATCAGCTAGGAGCTGATTGCTTGGCAAATAAGTCCAAGTATGAGGAATCAACTGAGAGCTAATTGCTTGGCAAAACAAGCCCAATTGTGTGGAGTCAACTGGGAGCTGATTGCTTAGCAACTCGAACTAGATGGGCCGGCTAGGAGCTAGACATCTAGTCAAGTAAGTGCGAGTAACTTTAAATATTATATCATTACAGGGAAGTAAAGTTCGACAATTTTAGATGATCAAAGGGAGTCCGGGGAAACGACTGGTGATAAATCTCGACAGATGAAGTCAGGGGGTCTAGGTGACCGTATGTGGGTCGGAGCGACCATATCGTATGAGCGACCATAGAAGATTTTAGTCAACCAGTAGAGGATGATGTTCAGTGACCTGAGAGGAGAGGTTAAGATGAAGTTTGACCCTGCGTTGGTGATCAGAGGGTGTCCGGGTGATCGAGTAACGTGGACGACATTATCTACTGGATAGACATTGCAGCCACGTCAGTACGCTCCAGGCGACTGGGAAGGTTCTAATCGACCGGGAAGTGCCACATCAACAACAATGGAGGGTTATATAAGGGCCTCGACACAGAGCTTTTAGATAATCCATTCTCACTTAATCTTTCTTTGTGTTCGTGCTCTAGTCCTCTCGATCTCTCTATGTTGCGAGGATGACAAGCTACAACTCGTGCATCATTTCTAATCGACAATATCTAGAGTAATTTCTATATTTGTTGTGCTACCTTATATTTGTTATTGTGCTTAATTTTTAGATTATTTTTCTGTAAAATTTCTCCACATAGGAGAAATTTAGAAATAAGAATCATATTTTTATTATTGTTGCACATGTCTGTTTCTACTTTGGTTGATCTATGCTAAGTTAATATTTCTGCTTTAATTGATTAACGACTTATTTAGTTTCATTTCCGTTGTGCTTATCCTACTCTATTTATTTATTTCTAGAATTATTAGCTTGTAAAATTCTATTCACCCCTTCTAGCGTCGAGTTCGATCTTATAATTTCATATCAAAGCAGGTTGAGCTGATAGTACACTAGGAAAGTTTGGATAGGTGCATGTCTAGGCTGGGTAAGGAGTACCCTACCTGGTGCATCTAGTAAAGTGGAACTAGACGAAGCTACCTCACCTCACTCTAAACCCGTTAGACCATGACGTTGTATTAAAGTTGATTTAGTGCTAGTTTCTTAAGTTAGTTTTGTCATAGGAAGTGATTGTTGTTCTGATCAAGAAGGCCCTTGGGCCTCACTACTACCTAGAAGCTATCTAAGGAAACTCCTGCTCAATTAGCCCAAAGCAAAACCTGAATATAACATAGGGCGGACTTTATGCTTTGAGTTAGAACAAACAAATCAAATCAATTAATAATTCAAGACTTTTCTTAGACCTTAATACAACTTGAACAAATTTTTGTTTGTAGGAAGGATTCAACACAACCCGCTCTCCTCTCTTCAATCACAATAATTTTTCCTATTGGAAGGGCATAACGGAATACTATCTTATGAATGAGATAGAAAATTATCTGATAGTAAAGGCATGCTTTGAACTACCAACAAATGAAAATGGCAACCTAGTTGACTTAAACAACTAGTCAAGTGACAATAAAAGAAAGACTTATACTAATGCTAGAGCCACAACTACACTATAATGTGGGCTAACTCAGAATCAACTGAGTAAAGTTGGACCCTTCAGTAGTGCTAAGAAACTCTGGGAAAAACTAATTGAACTGCATGACGATTCAACTAACTCACAAACTGCTAAAAAGGACCTGCTACTAAGCCAACTTCAAAATATTCAAATAAAAGAGGGTAAAACAGTAAGTTAACTCCACATTCATTTTAAATAAATCTTAAATGGGATCCATGCAATCACCAAACAAGTCAAAAATCGTGACTTGATCAGGTACGCACTTAAGGCTTTTCAAAGGCCCACCTTGTGGGCATCAATGGTTCATGTTTACAAAGTAACCAAGGATCTTTCTGTTATAAAATTAGATGATCTTTTGTGATTTTGAACTTCATGGGCAGACTAATCTTGATCAAAAAGAGAAGGTATAACTTTAATTGAAGGTAAATCCAAGATAAAGTGCAGACCAAAAGAAGAGACTAAATCAGAATCTGAGCTTGAATAAACATCTGATGAAGATGATCTATCTTCAAAAGTCATACATCTAGTTAAAAGGATGATCCGATGGAAGAAATTCATTCGAAGATTTGTAAAGAAAGAATTCTTGAACAAAGATATAGCCAACGTTCGATGCTTCAAATGCAATAGGAAGGGTCACTTTAAAATCGACTATCCTCTCATGAAGGAGAAAGAGAAAGAGCCCGAAAAAAGAAAGAAGAAGAATAAGACATTGAATGCAACTTGGGACAAATCATCATCAGAATATGAATAAGACTGACACCATGTCAACTTTCTAGCATTGACAGCAATCAAAGAAGCATCAAGCTCAGAGTTCGAATTAGACTAAAACTCAGCATCAAATTCAAGTCAAGTCAGTGACTTAGATGAGCCAGCTGACTAGATAACAAATCCTTTAAATGAGAAATTATATGCTATTGTTAATTATCTGACTAAGACCCTAGCTAAATACAAGTCTAAAGTTAAGACATATTTAAGGAAGTCAAAAACCTTAAGGAAAAGGCTGACTTAGACTCATTGACTCAAGTTAGTTAAGTTGGAACCTCAACTCAAGTTTCAAAGCTTGAGGAAGAGAAGTCTAACTTGAAACTTCAAGTTAGTGAGTTTAAATTAACGTTGAGCAAGTTCACATCTATTAGTACAATAAGCACCATACGATCGAATCTATGTTTTGATCTGGAAAAGGGTCAAAGTTAAGTCATGTGGTATTCTAATATGTTGATTAAGCTTGTAGGAAAGTCTTAGTTGAGGCTAGGCAAGGAAGTCCTGGTTGAGGCTAGGCAAGGAAGTCCTAGTCGAAGGGACTAGGAAGGAAGTCTTGACAAATCGAGGACATTAGACAGGAAGCCCTAGGGGTTGAGGATACCAGGCAGGAAGCCTTGGGAGTCGGGGACAACATGCAGGAAGTCTAGACGAGTTGAGGGTCATGATCGATCTGAGCAAAAGTCCAAACATATTAGGTGGACCAAGGTTTGGCACCAAGTAAACTCTCCCGAGTGTAGTGCTGAGAACGCACACTCAGAAGGTGAAAAGTAGATGTTGGTCCAACCTAAGGTTTCACGGGAGATTTGAGGTTGAGACCAGACAACTGGAAGGTTGTTATTAATAATCATATTATGTTTAAGCTAACATTGTGATGCAGGTGAAGTATGACGAAATCAGTGACACTCGGCGCCTGGAAGGGATCTGATGTGTTTGTTTCTTACATGTTTCTTAGCATTGTTTAGTATAGATTCTGTTGCATTTCATGAGCATATTTTCCATACATACATCTTGTTTCTATGTGTTTTCATTACTTTCATTCTTTTGGTTCCACAATAAAAAAACACAAATTTAGTGATGAAATTTAGTGACGAACAAAATTTGTCGCAAATTAGCAATGAATTTTGAGAAAAAAAAAAGTAATCGTAGCAAATTAGCAACAAAAATATTTCTTCGCCAAATTCGTGGCTACAAATAAATTTGTCGCTAAATTCATTGTCATTTGACGACGAATCTTGGATTCGTTGCCAATTTGGCGATGAATCCAGAATTAATTTCTAATTTGGTGATGAATCCAGAATTCGTTGCTAATTTGGTGACAAATTATGGTTTCGTCATTAAATTGGTGATGAATCTAGGGATCATTGCAAAATTGAAAGATTTTCACCACGTTGAAGCTCAAATTTGGCAATGAATCCTAGATTCGTCGCTTTCGTCATTAAATTGGTGATGAATCTAAGATTCGTTGCCAAATAGAAAGATGTTCACCAAGTTAGAGCTCAATTTTGGTGATGAATCCTATATTCGTCGCTAAATTTGGGATGAACAATATATTCATCGCAAATTCGATTAAATGGGCTATTTGGTTATGAGTCCAGTATTCATCGCCAAATCAGCGACGAATCCAGGATTCATTGCCAAATTGGGGATGAATCCAGAATTTAACGCTAATTCAATTGTGTTAATTGATTAAGAACCTTTCTATATTGTAGCATATTTGCCCCAATATTGACAAATTTGGCGACGAATTATTAATTCGTCGCCAAATTGTCAATACTGGGGCAAAATTTGTCAATAATGGGTTAGCCTAACTTAAACATATTGTCAAACATTAAAAAGGAGAAGATTGTTGGTGCAATCATCCTCGGGTCAAGGTTGACCAATTTGACTAAGCTCGGGTTGGCTCGAGCTTGAGTTTCGATGTTTGACAATATATGAGAGAGAAGTCAAGTGTCTTAAGGGAGGACCAGATACTTGACTTGGAAAGTCCTAATTGGAGGTTAGGTAATAAAAATTTCTAACTGAGATTGGGCAAGAGGAATGACCTAGTGGGACTAGGTAGCAGAAGACTTAACTGAGGTTATGCAAAGAAAAGTCTTAACTGGAGGTTAGACAAGGAAAAGTCCTAACTGAGGTTAGGCAAGAGAAAAGACCTAGTGAGACTAGGTAGTGGAAGTTCTAGCGGGGCTAAGTGATGGAAGACCTAGTTGGGAACTAAGCAATGGAAGACCTAGTGGGACTAGGCAGTGGAAGACCTTGTTGGGAACTAGGCAATGAAAGTCCTAGTAGGGCTAGGTGGTGAAATACCTAGTTGGGTGGATAAGGCAACAATCTTTGATAATAATAAGCCTGAGAAAAAAGCATCCGTCGATTGATATGGTAATCAATCGACTAATACTCTTTCAACACATTCAAATCTAGTAATCAGTCCATCGACATTGTACATCAATTGACTAATATCGATTTGAAGGAGCACAGAAGCGAGTATAACTCGTGTGATCTATTTGACTGGTGGGATCAGTTGACTAGTGGCTTATATCAATCGCTGATGTTGATTTGAAAGATCGAGAAGTGAGTTGGACTTGTGTGTTGTGCTCAACTAATGAGATCAGTCAACTAGATCTGTACATCAATTGACTGATGTTGATTTGAAGAGAACAGAAGCGAGTGGGACTCGTGTGATGTGTTCGACTGATGGTCTCATTCGACTGATATTGTACATCAATTGATTGATATCATCATTCGAACAAAGCACCCTGAATCCAATATTGACAAATTTAGCAACGAATTATTGATTCGTCACCAAATTAGAGACAAATTATTGATTCACCTCCAAATTGGCGATGAACTATTGATTCGTCGCCAATTTATCAATATTAGGGTCAAATTTGAGCTCTAGTTTCGAATCTACAAAATTTCAAATTTGACGACGAATACGAATTCGTTGCCAATTTGGCAACGAATTTTGGATTTGTTACCAAGTTTGCAACGAATAAAATTTTATCGCGAAAAAACCCTAACTAAACCCCCGAAACCCCCTATCCTCTTATCCCTGAAACTCCAAATCCCCTGATCCCTATAACTTTGATGGTGACGGCGATGGCGACGGTGAGGGCAACGCCGAGGACGATGGCGATGACGAGGGCGACGACGATGGCAACGACGAGGGCAACGATGACAAAAACCATCTTGGAAAGGTGAGGCGGTAAGCTTCCTCCCCTCTCCTTTCCCCTTTCCTCACAAATCAAATCTGGCAGCAGCGAGGTTCAACTACTGCCCATCATGGTTGCAAGGTGCGGCTGGTTGCCGCACCCTCGAGTCTGGTTGCCGCACCCTCGAGGCTGGCCACTGTTCGTGGCTGACCAAACACTAAGTTGGTCGACCGCTAAGCTAGTCGGCCATTGAGGCCGACCGACCACTATGGTTGGCTATTCACACTTAGTCTAACCGACCATTGTGGCCGACAGGCCGTGCTTTGGTCGGTCGACAATGCTTTGGTCTGTCGGTCGTGCTGAGATCTGGGCATTTCTGAGCTAGAATTTTCCACATCCGAACAGTAGCTTCATCCTCCGATTCCAGATAGTTTTGGTTGATTTCCTTTGTGCTTGGATTGATTGTTTTATGTGTGATTGTGCCTTAGATGCATTGGTTGTTTGAATGAGTTTATGTTGATTAATTGTATAGTAGATCCATTGTTTCATGCTTAAGAGTTCATGTATTTAATTTGAATCTGTTGTTGCTTGTTAAGTGTTTGATGGAATCCCTCTTTCATTCCCTTCGATTTGGTTAATGTTATTTAGATGTTAAAAAATCCGCATTGTTAGTTAGGTCTTAGTTTCTTGTTATGTTTTTATTTTGTTCGATCAATGAATGCTTGTAGGTTAGTTTAGAATAGTTTGCTTAGCATTCATTTCAAATTGCTTCATGCTTAGTATAGTTTTCTTCATGTTAGTGATGTTTGTTACACATTTCAATTGGAATGCAAATAGTTATATTTGATTGTTACCCTTATATTTAATTATTTTTCGTAATGTTGTTTGTGTAGGTCTCAATTTGGAGTGAACTTAGTGTATTTGGAGATACTCATTTTTTCCCCACCTGTTTTAGGTATATCTATATTCGTTACTATAATATTACTTATTGTTATATAAATTTAACAACAATTAATTATGTTATTGTTGATTAATTGTAGTTGATCAAATGTTAAAAGCAATTAATTATGTTATTGTTGATTACTTATAGTTCCTGTATTTGATTTATTTAAAAGCAATTAATTATTGTTATTTGATGATGTACTAGTTTTTCTTTGTAGATGTTTTGCATAATATGTTAATAAATTGAAAATAGAAAAAATGCAGAAAGAAAGGAGTTGGATGTATAAAAAAAATTTACCTGAACGTCGGAGTTTAACTAATAAGTTTAAAGTTGGGTTGGAACAATTTTTGGATTTTGCTTATAGTAATGTTGAGTATATGGATAGGGATAAGATAAGGTGTCCGTGCAGAAAATGTTATAATGGTAAATTTTTACAGTATGTTATAGTTAGAGAACATCTTTGTAGATTTGGTTTTACCCTGAATTACTATAATTGGACATGTCATGATGAACCGTTCATATCTGATGTGGATTATGGACGAAACATACAAGTCTCAGTTAATGAGGATCATAGTTCTTATAATCAATTAAATTCATATTAAAGGATGGTAATTGATGTAGGGGGTCGACCCCACATAGTGGGATAAGGCTCGGTTGTTGTTGTTGTTGTTGTTGTTGTTGTAATTGATGTAGGGGGTCATAATTTCATTCCCGAACCGATTGGTGCAAGTTCTAGTTGTCCTCAAATAGTTGAATAAATGTTTACTACTTATACATCATCGTTGGAGGAGGTAGAAGTACAAGGTGTTGATGAAGCATATCTACATTTTCAGGAATTATTGAGTGTTGTAGATGTGTTAGGACATGTAGAGAGCTAGAGGGGGTGAATAGCTTCGTTCACTTCTTTCTTTGTCGTTGAAGGTGCAACAAAAATCTTCTTCAACTTCACAATATTAACACTTGGATTTACTTGGTATCCACCTCCTTGAGGTGACTAATCCAAGGGTACAATCCTCACTCACAGCATCCACTATGAAAACCTCCTTCTCAAAAGCTTTCCGAAGGTGAAGAAGCCTTGTACAAGCTCAAGCATGAGAATACAACAAGAAAACGAGAAAACAAACACAAATGAAATTGAAAATGACTTTACAATGAAGAACCTTGCTTTACTTTCTCTTTTCTTGCTTTGATTTGCCTCTTGATGTTGGGAAATGCAATAACACCTCTTCTCTAAATGCACAAGAACTAGCATAGAAGAAATGTCACAAAACCCTCTTTTCTAGGGTTTCTCTCGAGCTAGAAAACTACACCCAATTGATTGGCTTACCCCAATCGATTAACACATCAGATGATCGTTCAAAAACCTATAGAATGATTCTTTTTCGCACTTCCAATAGATTGGTAAGTCATACCAATCGATTAGTTAGCCTTTAATCGATTTCCCCAATCAATAAAGAAAACTTCTATTCACTTGAGAAATAGCTCCCAATCGATTACCCTAATCGATTAGTGATGCCGAAATCAATTGCCCTAATCGATTCCACGGCCTTTGCAAAAACCAACATTCCAATCGATTGGAAACTACCACCAATCAACTGGGAAAGCTTCTGTGCTCGAGAAGGTTTCTTACAATCGATTAGAGGGTGACGCCAATTGATTGCACGAACATTAGTCGAATAATGTCAACAATCAGTCAACTAATCTAATCAGTCAAATTGAAAAGCGAATCTGATTTGCTTATGTTCGGTTTTGATCATCATCAATCGACTGATGAAAATAATCAATCGACTGATGTCCATCATTCAAGTCTAACAACAAAATCAACTAGCTTCTGTTCGATTTCTAAAGCCATCGGTCGATTGATGGGAAACATCAGACAACTGATACCATCAGTCAAGCACAACATGTGAGACCCTCGCTTCTGTTCTCCTTCAAATTGATATTAGTCGATTGATGTAAAACATCAGTCGACTGATTCCCTAATTCAAATGTGTTTACAAAGTATCAATCGATTGATTCCCATATCAATCAACTGATGATCTATTCTCAGCCTTATCAAAGACTATTGCCTCATCCAATCAACCTTGACCTATTAGACTTTAACCTAGTTCCCAACGAGGTTTGCCTAAGTTCCCAACTAGGTGTTCCACTGCCTAGCCCCGCTAGGACTTCCATTGCCTTGTTCCCAACTAGGTATTCCACTGCCTAGCCTCACTGGGACTTCCACTTCCTAGTTCCCAACTAGGTCTTTCATCGCCTAGCCTCACTAGTACTTCTACTGCTTAGTTCCCAACTAGGTCTTCGACCGCCTAGTCCTGCTATGACTTCAATTGCTTTGTTTCCAACTAGGTCTTCCATTTGCCTAGTCCTACTAGGACTTCCATTTCCTAGCCTCTCATTAGGACTTCCATTTTCCTAGACCCACTAGGACTTCCCATTTGCCTAACCTCCAGTTAGGACTTTCACGCATCGTCAAGTATCTAGTCAACCTTGACTTACTTGATCTCTTTCTCACATATTATCCAAACATCAAAACTCAAACTCGAGCCAACCCGAGCTTAGTTAAATTGGTTAGCCTCAACCTGAGGATGATTGCACCAACAAGATGAACCATTGTGGTCTGGTTGTGATAGTCACACTAAATTATATCTCACCATAAAACTGTTGAATGTCAAGATAGAGCATAATATGTCACAAGTTTATTTTAATAATTTTGTTTAAGTTATTGGAGGGACATTATCGCGTGATCACATACTACCCAATGATTTTTATAGTATGAAAAAACTTATGAAAGAATTAGGTCTTCCGGTGGAAAGAATTGATGTTGGTAGAGATGGTTGTTTGCTATATTGGGGAGATGATGAAGAAGTAGATGTTTATAAATTATGTAATCAAGCTAGGTAAAAGAGCACCGAAAGGAGTCAACATCGATGTAAATCATACAATCACTTATTTTATTTGCCTTTAACTCCTAGGTTGCAAAAGCTTTATGCATCAAAGGTCACCGCTGAACATATGATTTGACATGCAAATCATCAAACAGGAGAGGGGTTAATATGTGATCCATCAAATGTAGAGGCATGGAAATTTTGTGATAAAACATACCTAGAATTTGCGAAGGAGACTCGAAATATTAGGTTAGGTCTATGTGATGATGGATTTGCTCCATTTAGCAAATCAGGAAGAAATTATTCTTGTTGGCTAGTTATTTTAACTTCGTATAATCTTCCTGTGATGTACATGAAAACACCAAATATATTTTTAACATTGGTTGTGCCTAGCCCGTAAAATTTGAATAAGTTAATAGATGTTTGTATGCAACCACTGATTGCAGAACTCAAACAACTATGTGATGAAGGTTTTTCTATATATGATGTTCATACTAATCTGATGTTTGTAATGAAGGTTGCTCTTCTTTGGATCATAAATGACTTTCTGACTTATGGTATGCTATCGGATTGGAGTACCGCTGGGATCTTAGGATGTCCAATATGTATGGAGAGATCAAAGTCAATTAGATTGAAACATGGGAAGAACTAGAGTTATTTTGATTGTCATAGATAATTTTTACCACCAAATTGTAATTTCAGAAGGAATGAAGATGCATTCACCAAGATTAGAATTGAAAGAACTACTCCACCATTGAGATTAACAATTGAACATATTTGGTACAGAGTGCTTAACTTTTCATCTGTTATTGAAGAATCACATGGTACAACATATGAATATAGAAGTACACATAAATAGACTAAAGGAAGTATATATTTTGGGATTTATCATATTGGAAGAGTCATTTGATTCATTCTAATCTCGATGTAATGCATATTGAGAAAAATATTTTTGATAATCTGATAAATACAGTGATGTATATCGTCAAAAAAAAAGGCAATCTGAATGCAAAAAAAAAGATATGTGACTCCTTTGTAAAAGACTCACTCTTGATGTTGATGAAAGTAGTAGGGGACCAAAGCCAAAGGCAGTTTATACATTGAATTAGGATCAAAGACGTGTTGTTTGTGAATAGTTGAAATCATTGAAATTTCTAGATTGTTATGTCTCTAATCTTGGGAGATGTGTTGATTTGAAGGAATACAAATTGTTTGGTTTAAAAAGTCATGACTATCATATATTCATGAAAATGCTCATTCCTATTGCTTTTAAGTAACTCTTACCAAATTTTGTATGGGGTGCAATTACAGAGTTAGGAATTTTTCTTCATGATATTTGCTCAACAATTTTGAGACATTCACACATGGAGACGTTAGAAAGAGACATTCCAATCATTATATGTAATTTAGAAAGGATCTTTCTACCCTCATTTTTTGATTATATGGAATATTTTTTGGTTCACTTGCCATATGAGGCCAAAGTTGGACGTCCTGTCCATTTTCGATGGATGTATCCATTTGAAAGGTAAAAATTTTATTTTCTATACTTCATTATGAATGCATAAAAATAGACTAATTTTATTATATATTAATATTCAATATAATTTATTATATTACAATCAAATTCCTATATCATATGAAGAAAAAAGTGAAAAATAAGGCATGTGTGAAAACCTCTATTGTTAATGCATACATTGTGGAGAAAGTAACAACTTTTACATCATCTTATTTTGATCCTCATGTTTAGAGAAAAATACATAGACTGGGAAGAAATGATGAGGGTCTTAACAATCCTAATTTGAACTCGTTCTCAATTTTTAATTACCTTGGTCAACCAAGTGGAACATGTAAGCAGAGATACTTAACTGGTCAAGAATGACGGGAAGCCCAACATATATTTTATTGAATTATCCAGAAGTATAATCATATTATGAGTTAGTATATATTTCCTATTTTTTGTATTTCTTATGTCATAAATTATGTGTTATATTTTTTTTTATAGTAGGATATTCCAAAACTTATATTTTGAAATGTCAACACAAGAGTTTGATCTCTTCTATGAATAAGAATTTGCACTATGGTTCAAATCATATGTAAGTAGACAATCTAAATTTGGTTTACACATATGCAGACTTTTAAACATATTTATTTGACTTTAGGTTCATAATAATTAAGCTCACCTTGAGCAAGAATTACTATTCCATCTATCATGGGGTCCAAAAGCATTGGTATGCACTTGGCCAATATATTTCATAAATGGATATAATTTTTATACTCAAGAATATGGAATGGGGAAGACTATAATGAATAGTTGGGTTTGTGTTCAATCATCCAATGATGGAGGTGCAAGCAATGATTTTTATGGTTTGCTGGATGAAATTATAGAGGTAGAGTATCCTAACCCAAAAATGTGAGTTATCTTATTTATTTGTCACTATTTTGACCCTGTTAGAGGGTTGAAGGTTCCTCCATGGTATAATTTAATTGAAATAAATCATAAGAGATTGTGTAAGAGATATGAACCATTTGTATTGGCACAACAAGAGATTCAAGTATTATGTACTTCATATCCTAGTTTGAAACGTGACAAGATTGATTGGTGAGTTGTTTGTAAAATGAAAGAATAGAAAAAAAATTGAGGAACATTGGGAAGACATTGCACATCAACAAGAAGAAGTTGCGACTACATTTGAGACCGAGGAATATGTTATTCCAACGTTACGATATCCCAGCGTAGTAGTGATAAATGTGGATGCAACTAAAATTCATAAGAATGATAATGATGATGATGACGACGATGATGATGATGACGACAATGATGACAATGATGATGATGAGGAGGAAGACAAGGAGGAGGAGGATGATAATGACAATAGGGACTTTAATTTATGATGATGGGTAAGTTTTGTTATAAGACATTCACACAAAAATATGATATTCTATTTTCATATATGATAATGTTTTATTTATGAGTAAATTTAATTTTAATCTGCTAATTTACAAAACTCATAGCTCAATTAGTTGTTTATATACTGTCTTATTCTTAAATTTATATATTATATTTGTTAATGCACTGTATTTTTTCCTATAGATCATTAGAGATGACATCTACGACTTTGTTTCACACACTCTCTGATTTGTTCACAAATAGGGCAAGTTTTTTTTTTCATATTCCTTATTATGTATCAAATTTTTAATTACTTTACCCTAACAATTTTGGTTGATAGTCTCAACCAGGGGGGTTAATATTCTCTTGACCAGTATGGTTCATCACCTGGCATTAGACCTACGCACTCCCTCCACACCCCCCCCCCCTCACCATTTAATTGCAGGACCTTCCCATGCACCTTCGCCAGCACCTTCCCATTCACCATCGTTAGTACAAGAGCATGTTCCTTCTGCTAGAAACTCATCCACTGATATTACAGACACTCAAGAGTTTATAGTCCCGTTGGAAGATTCGTAAGTACTATGTTGATATTTTATTTTTTCAACTATCTTAATTATTTAACATTATTTATTTTTAACTTTATAGTAGATTTGCAAATTTTGTACGGGTTATTCACGATACTAATAAAATTATGAATAACCATTGGGGAGGGGCTTCAATGACATATACAAGCACTCAAACACCCACCAAAGAGCTCTAGTAGAACGAATTTAAGATATATCCCTTTAAATTTATATATGAAATTAAAGTGAATATAAAATCAATTATTTTTCCATTTCAGCGGGCATTCAATTGGGAACTAAGTGAAATAATGGAAATAATAATATTTTTTTTTAAAAAAAATGTGGGGATCACATTCGGTATATACTTAATCATGCAAAGACTAAGGGAAAAAAAAGTCACCCTGCATCACCGATGAAAATTGGACCAGGATCTCCAATTTGTGGACAATCGATGAGTGCAAACAAAAGAGTCAACGAAATAGGTTAAATCAAGCTTATAATTCTGGAGACTCATCTGTGACATATGAGGGATGCTCTATCAATATCGATGAACATATACGTAGATTGATAATTTTTTTAACTCTTACTAATTTTTTAATCTATTTTAGACAATTTTAGTATTTCTAATAGTGTTTTTTTAGACCAAGGAAATGGGGAAGGAGCCAACATTCATAAACACATTCACCCGCATATTTCAAAAAAAAAAACAAGACTTGGAGCGAGGATAGATCTAAAGCAATTAAGGTTTAGATTAATCTTTGATCTTAATTTATAACTTAGATTCTATTAGTTATGTATCTACTCTCTCTTTATATTATATGCATTTTCATTATATCAAATTAAGATTATATGCAATTTTAAAATATTGTTATTGTAATTTTTCTTAGTATAATATAGGATAAATATGGTGAGCTAGAGCTAGCACTAAGAAATTCTCAAGCTAGTGATGAATCTAGCAAAATCTAGGCCTCTGCTGGTAATAATATGAGTTTATGGCTGGAGGTGAGTGGGGGACCGAAAGGGTGAAAGATATTGGGAATGAGTTCTTTGAGCAAAGCCCAATGAATTGCTAGTACATCTTCTTTCACCCCACCAACAGTAAGGGCACAAATAAATAACTTGACTGAAGAGGTTAGCAATTTGAAGGGGATAATATTACAAATGGACGAGGAAATGAGAGAAATGTGCCAACAACAGGACCTTATATTGCGACATCTTCAATTAGGCTCCACTCCAAGTCAGATTTCTCCCTGTTCTAGTGATGATGTTGATGACCATGACCATGATGATGATTCTTCATGACTTTGTTATGTATGAATGTTTTTTCATGACTTTGTTTGAACATTTGTGAACCCTTTATTTTTGTATTTTTTTAATAATACTGTTAATTTGTTTTGAATAGGGTAGGTGATTCCAATAATATGCTGGAAGAAGAAAGTCTTTATAAGTTTTGTATTAGTTTAGAGGATTTTCTTTCTTGTAAAAAATGATATTTTTTTTGTTTATTTTTTGATGCAGGAAAACAAAAAGAATTGAAGGAGATCAAGGAAATGTCTGTGGAGGAAGTCGATGATTTCTTTTTGTACATTGTTTTGAGATTGTTTGGTGAATTGTTGGATGTGAACTTTTAGATTGGAATGTTGGATGTTTTTTGTTCTAATGACTTGTATATATTGATATATTGACTTGTTTTTGGTATGGTTTCATTTTGGATTTATTTGTTTGACTTGTATGGATTGTAGATATGTTGAATATGATATGTTGGAATGTTTGTGTATGTATAAACAGGTTTGGATTTCTATACACAATAAAATGCAAAAATGGGCAGGTTCTAGGAAAAATTTCTGTGTTTTGAGATAAATTTGGCGATGAAAAGTTTTCCTTGACAAATTATCATATTCCACTTTGTATCACAATTCTGCGACGAATCTCATTTTCATCATAAATCTAAGATGAAAATGGGATTCATCATTGATTTGGTGATGAATCCCATTTTCATTCCAGATTTGTGACGGAAATGAGATTCATCCCAGATTTGGCAATGAATCCCATTTTCGTCGCAAATTTTTGAGGAAAATGGGATTCGTCCCAAACTGGAGATGAATCCTATTCCTTATAACTTTGGAACGAAAATGGGATTCGTCGCCAAATTTGGGACGAAAACATAATTTCTTCATAAATTTGTGTTTGTGAATTCTGTGACGAATTTTATTTTTGTTGGAAAAAATGCAATGAATTTGGCGACAAAAATAAAACTCATCGCAAAATTTGCGACGAATTTGTTGGTGCAATCATCCTCGGGTAAAGGTTGACCAGTTTAACTAATGTCAGGTTGGCTCAAGCTTGAGTTTCAATATTTGGACAATATGTGAGAAAGAGGTCAAGTAGGTCAAGGTTGACCAAATACTTGATGATGCGTGAAAGTCCTAACTGAAAGTTAGGCAAATGGGAAGTCCTAGCGAGGCTAGGAAAATGGATGTTCTAATGAGAGGCTAGGCAATGGAAGTCCTAGTGGGACAAGGTAAATGGAAAATCTAGTTGGAAACTAAGCAATGGAAGTCCTAGCAGGGTTACGCGATCGAAGACCTAGTTGGAAACTAGGTAGTGGAAGTCCTAGTGGGGCTAGGCATTTGAAGACCTAGTTGGAAACTAGGCAATGGAAGTCCTAACGGGGCTAGGAGGTAGAAGACCTAGTTGGGAACTTAGGCAAACCTAGTTGCGAATTAAGTTAAAGTCCAATAGGTAAAGGTTGATTGGATAAGGCAACTGTCTTTGATAAGTGATGTACGTAGATTATATATACTTTTATGCATTGTTTGACGCACATCTACTTATATTTCATGAGCATAATTTACACGTATTGCATCGTATTTTATTATTATGGCATACTTGTATTCTTTTAGTTCGGAGAACTATTTTTTGTGTGTTTTCATTGACAGAACGTAATTTGGAGCACATTTGGAGCTAAATTGGATTCTTGGCAGCCTGTAGATGAAAAAGTAGAACAGTCATAACTTTTCACATAGTTGGAGCCACAAGCCGTTCCACCCACCAAAACGAAGATAACTTCAAGTTCTACAACCTTTATTTAAGGTAAAACTGAGAAAACAAAGTCTAGCCATGAAAAAATGTATGACTGTGCCTCCTATGCACGGTCGTATCGCTTTCTCCACTTAGACTGCAGATCAAAAGTAAAATAGCCATAACTTTTCACACGGTTGGAACCACGGGTCGATCCACCACTGAAAATTAAGATAACTTCAAGGCCTACAACTTTTCTTCAAAGTGAAATAGAAGAATCTACTATCTAGCAATGATAAAAGGCACGTCTGTGCCTCACTTCTAGAGCTTTCCCACACCAGGGTTGTGTCTTTTAGGCACGGTTGTGTAGGATTCTGAGCAGTCTACAGACTTAAAGTAGCATGGTTATAACTTTGCACTCAATTAGAGTTTTTGGTTGAATTAATTTCCAGAATGTAGATAACCTCAAGATCTACAACTTTTATTCAGAGTGCAATAGAAGAATCTACTATCTAGTCATGCTAAAAATCACAGTCGTGCCTCACTTCTAGAGCTTTCCCATACCAGGGTCGTGTCTTTTAGGCACGGCCGTGTTGGATTCTAGGTAGCCTTCAGCCCAAAAGTAAAATGGCTATAATTTTTCTCTTAATTGGAGTTTTTGGCTAATTCAACTTCTAGAATTTAGATAACCTCAAGATCTATAACTTTTATTCAGATTCCAACCTGAGAGTAAGTGGCATAAGGTGTGAAAAATTGGGTTTTGTAAAGCCTAACAAAGGGGGCAGATCTTGAAATTCTGGACAAGTATAAAAGAGTCAAGAAAACACTTACTTGAGATTTTTCGTTTGAGGTTCATCCCCTCTCCTTGAGGGAAGGGTTCTCCCCTTATGGGGAAACCCTAGAGCTTCCATCTCCTCCTCCTCGATGATCCATCCACCTCTGTAGCAAGGGAACACCTCCAACAACATCAGACTTCAAGGATAAACATTATCTTCTCTCTATTTTCATATATTTAGTTATAGTTTGCTATTATCTTCATTTCTTGGTTGTATTCCCTTTGAAATGGAGTAGATTCTCACATTTCTAGGATGTAGGAAGTAATTATGATGTGTGATTGATGTATAAACTATGTACATGTCATTTCCTTTTTTAATGAAGTATTTATTTCTTGTTCTATGTGTATTGTGTCTACTACATATTTGATGAAATGTGTGTGTGAGTAATACATGTAGAAGTAAGAGATTTGCCTTTATGTTGAGGTTGCTACTAGGCTAGATAACCAGAGGATCCTTAGTGATAGAGGACACTCATTCAACCAAAGTTACATACCCTTAGTGACAAAGGGTATTGATACTTACCCACTTCCTAGAGTCAAAAGAGCTTGACCTAAAGACAATTCCCTGCTAGGACATTCTAATCATATTCCATTCTAAAATTTTTTTAGAATCCCTACAAGAATATAAGTATGAAAAATAAGGAGATGAATATGCATTAGGGACATTAACTAGCATCATAATGAAACTGAAACCCTTGAACCATCTTCCCACAAACCTTCTCAACTCTCTCAACCTTCTCTCCCATCTCCTCTCTCAAGACTCTTTCTCTCCCTCTCTCTCTCCTTCTCTTTAGTTCACAAGCACTCGACCAACCTTCGATTGTCTAGATAACTTATTTTGTGATATCACTAGTGCTTAATTAACAGTCTTTGTAGATACGATAATCTTTTATATTACTGATGACATAATCGTGAACTTGAGGGAACATAACAATTAGTTCAGCTTCTAGTTCATTTTGACTTTCATCTTGTAGTTGATTTAATCTTTCTTCTTCTTGTAGAGTTGTGTTTTCATAATCCACTTTCTTTGTTTTCTCAAAATTAAGTTTTTGTTGATTTACATTAAAATTCTTTGAGTTAGAATTTTCATCAAATATAACATTGGTTGTTTCTTCAACCTTTAGTGTTGTTTTGTTATATACTCTGTAAGCTCTACTATTAGATGAGTAACCTAGAAAGATACTTTGTTGAGTTTTTGATGTAAATTTTCCTAGGTAATCATTGATATTTAAGATGTGAACATTACATCCAAATAGTCTTAAGTATTTTATGTTTGGTATTTTATTAAAATATATTTCATAGGATGTTTTATTTTGTAGATTATTTATTATAATTTTATTTTGTACGTAGCAAGCTATATTAATAGCTTCGGGACAAAAATAATTAGGTTAATTATATTCATTTAACATTGATCTTGCTGCTTTTAATAGGGTTCTATTTTTTTCTCTAGTAACCCATTTTGTTAGGGGGGTCCTAGGGCATGAAAGTTCTTGATGATAAATATTTTCTAGACAAAAAATTGTAAATCTATGATTTTTAAATTCTCCCCCATTATCATTTCTATTTTTCTTAATTTTTAAGTCTTCTTCATTTTCTATTTATTTACAAAAATTATTAAATATATCAAAAGCTTCATTTTTGTGTGTTAAGAATTTTACCCAAGTGTATCTAGAGTAATCATCAATTATAACTAAATAGTATAAGTTTCCATTTATTAACTTAACTCCATGAGAGTCAAATAGATCTAAATGTAATAATTCAAGTATAGTATTAGTTCGTCCTTAATTAGTTAATTTATGTGTTAACTTTATTTGTTTTCCTTATTGACAAGGATTACAAATTTTGTTCTCTAAAATTTCTAATTTAGGTAGTCCTCTAACCAGCCCAATCTTGTTTACTTTTAGTATTTTTCTTACATGGATGTGAGCTAATCTCCTATGTCACAACCATATTTCGTCTTGTTGTATCAAAAGACACTTAAGTGTGAGTTTAGGTAGGTTTATAAAGTAAATGTTATTTTGTCAATGACACGCCCCGGAGGTATATTTGTCCGACGAAATGGACGGTACTCCTAGTGACAATGTGATAGAAATACTTGGTATAAGTCCACACGACTTACGCAAGCCAAATCCACGCAGTTAATAAAATCCAAATAACTCAATCAAGGTGTAACACAACAAACCAAAATGCAGATAACAAATAAGGTGCATGCCGGCACGGCTTCACTTCGCAACAAAAGTCTAAAACAGATACCAAACAAGAATCCAAATCTACAACACAATTCACTTATTACAATATAAGTGCAGAAACCAAATGAAATAAAATGAAAGTAAACATAAAATATGGAAAACCCTCCATGTGTCGCAGGACAGGAGGACAGGACCTCCCAGCGACAATATAGATAATCTATCTGATACCTAAAAATAATAAACACAACAAAAGGGTAGTGAGTCCAAATGACTTCGCAGGTATAAGAAAGATAGTGCATGATAAATATAACAGTAAGGGATCATGATACATATAGTCTTATGGGATGAACTGTACCATGTATATATGACCAAGTACTGTACATGTGATCAAATCTACAGGTATATAATTCAACATCTCCAATTAACATAACAATACTATTCTAACACAGTCTAATATTAGGTATAAAACCTATCTCCAAACTGTGAGAACTATCATAGTCATAGGTATATTTATATATACATCCATCCATCGAGTGCACAATCAACACATGCAAGTGCAACAAAAGTCAAATGCATATAGAACACACATCAAATGCATATGCAAAGCATGGTCACTTCGGCGTACCCTTCCATCTACCATGACATCTGTGTAGCCGAGGGGGGTGGGACGGTGACACTAATCGCACTACAACTACCACTACTCTGAGTGGCCGAGTGGTCAAGATGTAGGGTAGTTATCTAGCTACAACAAGAGGTCTCTATCTTTATGATGCTCCAGCTACCACTGCCTAAGTGGACCAGTGGCACGACAAGACAAACTACACCACTCCAAACACCACTACCTAAGTGGTCGAGTGGCTGATGCATACCACACATGCATGCACCAGACTGTGATATACACCATACACTCGTGTACCACCACCAATCATGGATAATCAAAATGCGAGACTATATGGATAACCAAAATAGACTAATTTCAAGATCAAGCATATAAGCATCCAAAGCAAGAAATAACATGAATAGAATTAAGATAATCCAAACTACTGATCTAATTCATAATACTGATGCACTAAGTATAATGTACTAAAAGATATAAGGATAGAAGTACCCACCTCAAGAGTAGATCGTGCTATAGAAATCCTCAGAGTCGGTGCTCCTTGTATCCCGAGCCTATTAGTAGCATTATGAAACTACTTTAGTACTAGAATATAAGTAAGAATCAAAACTCACTAATTGATTTAGGTGAGTAAATCGTCTAATAATTCTTGTTTAGCTAGCCCCTTAATTAACAACTTAAGGAGCTAAAAATCCCTAGGTATCATCAAATATAAATTTCAATACCTAATTACAAGGCTAATGAATCATAGAGGCTCTTTAACTACATATCTTAACTCATCCAAAT
>JBBUKS010000017.1:9883571-9895452 GCA_038050645.1 Hedychium gardnerianum
GTCGGCTGGGCTCCGAACCAAGTAAAAAGAAGTGTGAGTATTTAATTTTAATTTCCGCTGCTACTTTGAATTACGAACGAAAAAGAAAAGATTTTCGAATGAGATTCACTCCTCCCCCTCTCTCTCGTCTCTAACGATCCAACAAAATGTACTAAAGCCTCCACATTGACAACCTTGTTGTTGTGTTTAACTTGGAAAACCAGGTCTTTATTCTAGATTTGTAGTCTCGCCTTTTTAAGGAATGAAAAATCAAAATCAAATAGCTCTTCTATGTAGTAGTTAACTAGACACTAGTTGTGGAAGTTCTCTACTTCTTGATTGCCTTTCTGTGGCCAACATCTTGGATGATAATTTGTATTATTTTTATGATATAATATAAATGTCTAGCAAGATAGGTAGAGTTTTTTTTTCCCCTTTCACTATGATATTACTTCATGGATAATCAATCCATTTTGGTGAAATTAAGTGTATCCTTTGAACTTCAATTTGTCGAATGAATGGGTAGCAACTCCTTTCTGATTACTGCAGGCAAATTGTTTGATTGGTTAATTTTCTGTATAATTTGGAGATAACCTGATGTTGTTATAGTTCCCTTGTTTCTCATTTATTATATACTAAAGGTGCATTATATTGGTCTTGCAATTGGCACTGGTTTTAGTTTTCTTTAGAAGAAGTCTTTATAGATTTGGCAATATGATTTCTTATGGATTGAGGTGTTTTTCAAAGTAGAATAGTTTAGTAATATGTACAATGTTTAATTATGTTAAACGAAAAGGTACATGGAGATAATAATCCCAGACCTTTAATGAACTACAATTAAGCTATTGGTGTTTTCCATATAGAGTAGCTCTTTAGCATTGCTTTATTTCTTCTTTGATAGAAATTTTGATATTATTGTGAATAGTCTGATATTGAAGTGTGATTAGTCATTGCCTTTTACTTGTTGTGGTGTGCATTGATCTCTAACTACAATATTTCATTTTATTTTTCCCATATAAGTTTATGCCAAGATCAAATGTAGCCTCATGATCACAAACCTAGTAGGGAACTGGAACCTCACCTTTGAAGAAGTTTTTGAATTTAGTTCTGTTTCTATGTTCGACTTCCTCACAAAAAACTCTGTTTTTGCTTTATACTTTCATGGAGTAGATACAAAAAGTTCCATTCGACAAACTTACGCTGTTTCTGTACCACATTAGATGCTAGATAATGCCTAATCTAATGTGCCAATTGGTTAAGATTTTCTTTTAAAAATTTTAAGTGCTAATTGATAATTTAAGTCCTAATCTAACAATAAATACTCCCAAAACTTATTGTGAAATACACCAATATAACTTGTTTAGACAATAATTGATCGGTGAGTGGGACCAAATGCAGGCTAAGCACAGCCTGGTCACGTGTCGTGCCTTGATGATGCCAAGTGTGACTTGCAAGACAAAGAAGTCTTGATCCAACCTAACCCATGGAACATGTTAAACTCGATCCAGCCTTTAGTAGATCAATGCCACCGTTTGGTAGAATAAATAGTGTCATGGATGACTTTGCTAAGGGCATCTCCAATGGAGGTTTTTTCTCAAGTTCTGTATAATTTATCTCGTTTTAAAAAGTATGAAATCGCCTGAAAGAATTGTTTCACCTTATGCCATAGAAAGAGAGTACTAATTCTCCTGAAATTGATATTTCAAATGCTGCATTTTGATAGAGCTATCGCATTGAAATGCACGAACAATTGAATAGCCATTCCTCCAAATCAAAATGCACTAACTTCTTATATTTTGTTTAAACATAAAAACACATTTTCCAAATTACAATTTTAAAATTTGGAAGAGAGTACTGATGTTTCTTTGTCATTCTGCATGATAGAGAGCAATCCAAAGTAAATGGCACTCTGGCACATCTGTGGAGACACTGTAACATTGCCTACAAGGATTACATTCTCACCAGATCACTTGGCCTCGCAAATTTCAATGCAGAACAAGGCGGTAAAGGATGAACCGTTTGCATAGCAAATGCTTTCCGATTGGAATTAAACATGCTGTTGCATTTTAAGGTATCAGGACGATGCATCTTACAGGTCGATCAACGGTTTGACAAACTGTTTTACAGTACAAGTAACTTTTTAAGACGAGAAAGAATGGGTAGAAGGTAGGGGAACTCTCAACATTCAACTACATGACGGAAAGTAACTTGCCACCTATCTCTAATACTGAATTAGACTATCCAGAATGCCATTACTCCTGGTTCTGATGAAAGCAAGCTTCCGCAGGCTAACGTTGCAATGGCTTTCATCCAATCAATTATGGTATCGATATGCTACTCGCACTTTATGGATCTGTAGATGTGGCGTACAAACAGCAAAGCCGCACGGAAGCCAACCATACCAAGCATTAAGAAGAAACCATAACAGATGCAAGCCATATAACCGAAGAAGAAGGACGTCTGCATGAATCCTGACATGTCTGAGCGGGCATAGTAGTAGTACAAACAGTAGGCGTAGACAAACAGACCAGTGGATCCTCCACATAAGAAAGACCTGCATTTGGATAAGCCAACATTAGTTCCATTCCGTGGAGGATAAATGACAAAGGGAATCATGTTAAAGTGCCTCTTGGCAAATAAAAATATATAAGAAAGATATAAAGAACCTGTCTTCTAAAGAAAATAGATCAAATGCATCATTCATGTTTAAATACTTGGATTTAAATGACTGATTGAAGGAACAGACACATGAAATTAGCGAGTGGGATGCATCACAATGATAGTCCATTATAATGAATCCTGAAACTAAGGATTTGCTGTTATATTAGCAACACCTCAAATCTGAGAGATCCTAGGAGGCACAAGTGTTTGCAGGATATATTATTATCCTAGTTGAAGCAACACTGCTAAACAGATACAAGAAAAATGCATTCATAAACATATGTAGGTGGGTAAAATCAAAGAATTCATTATAAGCATCAGGTATTTGATGTTGATCAGATCAGCATGCAAATGCACAAGAAATTTGTATAGAAACACCAGTACATAGAAATATAAATCAGAGCTATTGGCCTACCTCCACCACCATTCATGGTCTTCAGCAGCAAGTTGAAAGTAGGTAAGTGCAATAGTAATGAAAGCTGTCACAATCAGGAGGATGATGAAAACTATGAACAGAATACTGTAGATTGTGTATATCCTGTGACCCCAGACACTAGCAAATATGTAGTAAAGTTCAATGTAAATTGCACTGAAAGGAAGAAAACCAGCCATTGCCATCTGTGGGATTGTTACTCGGTACCAAGGCAATGGTGGAATTTCTCTAGGATACTTCTTTGTCCGGCAAGGGGCTTGGAACTCCGTTTTGCTATTTTTGCCAGCAATTCCACCCAATACAAGCAATGGAGCAGTTACCAACACCCATATGAGAACAATAACCACAATGGTTCCAAATGGTAATGCTGCAGTAGCACTATATGCAATAGCAACGGTATTCAGAAAGCAAAATGTCAGGAACAGAGGTCCACAGAAAAGGCATCCTGTCAACAGTAAATTCCTTACCTGACAGAGAAAATGAAGAAAAAATTAAAACATATCTTACCACATACCAATTTACAGATTGATCAGACATCAATTTTCCTTCATCTACAGAATGTTTGATTTTATGCATACATTATAGAAGTGAACAAGGACACTCCAGAACATGAGTGGAGCAGACGGGAAATTGATCTAAGAAATTAAATCAAAATTAAAGAATGTACCCAGTTTGTCCCTTCAAGCTGACAGTAGAAAGAGGTAGCAGTATATCCAGCAATGCCCGAGGTGAGCGCATATATGACTACCAGAGCAGTAAACAAAGAACCACGATTGTAAGGATAGAAAACCCCGACCAGTGCAAGAACAAAAATGAACACGGTGCTGCAATGCATATCAAGAAAGGAAAAGAAAATTAATTCAAGTAAACATCATCAGATACAAAGTGCCACCGAATATGGTACTTAAAGCACAATAGCTGCTAAAATATCTTAATAGCCTTAACTCAACGTAACAAAATTGGTCTGTATAGCTCATTTATAGTGGTGCCAAATAGCTTACTAGATGTACTTACAGAGTAAACAACTGAGTGCCAGAACCAAGACATGCAGCAAATAGTGACTTGTTATTAGGGAACCTAAAGACATCACCATGTATATACTTCCACCCAGTCTCTTCTTGTTCCTCAGCAGACTCTTCATCATGAGCATACCTAAGAAACATAACGACGATGTACAGAAATTAGGTTTGCACATAATTCAGCATGCATGAGAAGAGAAAAAGAAAAAAAGCAAACTGAAGTTAACTGTCCCATGTATTCGTAGATAGACATTAGCAATCAAATGGTGAGCTACAATAAGGTTATAACAAATAAAATTTCAAGGACACAAGGGTAAATTCCACCGTTCATCTTGAACAAGTATGGTGCTTTTACAAGCATATATCTTAAACATGTCAAGGTTCTGCTTTGTCCTTGATTCTCCATTGATTAAACTTAGAGAAGAAAAAACATGATAATTAGGAGTAAGAACTTGATACTCACTTCACAAAATCATTCTTCAGAACACGCATGAGAATTGTTGCAAGGAACCCAGTCAATAGAAGAACAGTAACACATGAGTTTATGATGGAGAACCAATGAATCTCCAGATGATGAGGCTGTGATGAGGTTTGTGAGTACTTCTCCATCCTCTTCTCATATGTTGTTTTTGTCTCCTTCCACTTAGCAGAGTAGGTAAAATCCACCTCAATATCTCTGTCCTCAGTAAGATCCACCAGTGCAGTGGGACGAGACTGAACAGTAATCTCAATCACACGATCCTCATTGTACAGGATTTCAAATTCAATATGTCGGTAAAGGTAGTATTTGTAGTCACCCAGATCTTTTCCTTCCTTGTCAACCTTCCCAACGAACCCCCAGATGGGGAGGTCATCATAGTACATCTGGAAATAGTAATCCTTGGTGACAGCATCCCTAAACTTAGCAACATCTTCTGGTTTGAGCTTCTTCTTGCAAAGCACCTTCGAATTAAATTCTTCTTGGAAATTAAGCTTGTAGGGGGCATCAACAAGGCGATCCCCATTCAAAACTTCACCGAGTGCTTCCCTTTTCTCTTTTAAATGCTCTGTTGTCATTGTCAATCCATAAAAATAATGAAAATTTCAAGCAGACCATTACATATCCAGCCAAAAAAAAGAGGATCAGGAACCGACCTGGAGTGCAAAAGGGTAGATCAAAGTAGCGATATGTTTCACTGAAAAGAAATAAACATATAGGCATGAAAAACATTATCTTCTAAGATTAACAGTTAGCTATCAGTACAGAAGATGGCGGTATTAGAAAAGTAGTGATTGAACTTCTTAACAACAACACAATAAAACCTTATCCCACTAGGTGTGATCGGCTATATGGATCCTAGTGGGATTGGCTATATGGATCCTCTTCGCCATTGAGCTTTATCCCTTACTATATCATCATTTATATTTAAATAAATTTTATCTTGTTTCATTGTTACTAACCAAGTTTTTTTTTTCCTCTTATCTTCCTCTTCCTTGTTTGATGTGCACATTTGTAATAGTTTCACATCGCCTGACCGGAATTTTACCTCAATAGATGTAATCCAGACTTTGTCTAATATTTTCAACAAAAGTGTCATCAGGTGGAATAAACCAAAAGTACCGCAATTTGTAAACATCATAAAGGTATGCATGACTTCAGATATTTGTATTCACATGTCTATAATCACGATTAGCTGATACTCACTGGATTACAACACCATCCACTCAAACTGAAGAGCTTAGAGACCATCAAATAAGTCAGCAACAGCAAAGGAAAAAAAAAATCAGCACTACAAGTACCACACAGAAAACTCCAAAGAAAAACCATTTTGTGGATCTGACCTAAAAAAAATAAATTTAACAATAGATCGGGAATCGCATCTCTCACTCTACAAATTTTCATTTTTTTTGGGGGCAAAGGCCAAATCAGCAAAGATCGTTCTCGCGCGACTTCGCTCTTCCGGAAACAGATGGAAGAAAGCAAAAGCGTCAAAAAGGGGGGCAAAATTCTATAGATCTACCAGAACAGAGGTTACTTCACCGAAGCTTGAGAGGATGGAAGTGGATCTCACCTAGGGTTATGGAAAGGGCCGACCTTGTTGGCGTAGAGCGGGACGAGGTCCCCCTTCTTGTAGCGGTGATCTGAAGCGTCCGACGCGACTCCGGCTATGCCAAAGCACAAAATCAGCAACGCTGCTGCTGCTGCCGCCGCCGCTAGATCCATCGACTCCCTCCCCATGTCGCTGGCTCGGATCGAGTCAAATCGCAGAGAAGATGAGACGGAAGAAAGTAGAAAATATTTGTTCTTTTGAGGATGGACCAGGCTTGAAATTACTATTTAGGACCGCAACTCTTGTTTGCTGTTTATATTATAAAACGTTTTAAGAGATTAAAAAATGTAAAATTAATGGATGGAGTTAAAAATATTTTTCAAAGAAATATATTTTATAATTTTTAAAATATTTTATAGAGTTAGAAATATTCATCATCTACTTTATTTTTTAAATATATTTTACAAAAAATTTATTCACGACGAAAATTAAATATTTATTGAAAAAAATAAGATTCGATTATACAATTTAAAAAATCACTATTGTATAATTAAATATTAATTGTATATCGTCTGGAGACACGCGGATTCAGGGTTGGCGCTGGTGAATTGATGGTTGCTCATTAAAAAAATAATAATTTTTAAAAATTTTATTTAGATTTTTTATCATACTTTTTTATTTAATAATATTAATAATATTTTAATAATTTTAATGATGCGGTTGGATATTAATTAATTTATTCTACTATTCTATTAAAGTTAATTTTTTAAAATATTTATTTTGAATTATTTGATATAAAACTATTCTTCAATTCTTCTGAAAAATTTAAAGAATAACTTATTAGGATTTGACAAAGTTTACCTAACTGCCGGACCTTTTGCGGCTAAGTTAATAATTATATGGATCAATTTTGTTTTGAAAATAATTCATCACTTGCCTAAGCACCAACTTTGAAAGTTATCCTGAGATAATAGTGCAATGAATAATTAAAAAATTAAAAATTTAAATTTCAGCTGTGATATATTATAAGAATTTTTTTCTTTTAGGTCTAAAAATATTGATTATTTGGATAGGTAAACTTGGATAGGTCCAAATTTAAAAGTTATCCTGAGAATTTCAGCTGTGATAAATTAGCACTTTTCAATTTATCTTGATGATTAATAAATTTTTTCATAAAGTCAAATCGATCATTTTAAAATATGATAAAATTATAGTATTTAAATAATAATTAAATTTTGAAAAAGACATGAATATATCTTTTTCATATAAGACTCATTTCAATTTTTTGATTTATTTTTTTATAAATAATTATGAGATTAGTCATATGAAAAGCCCACAGTCAACATATTACCTTTTACGTACCAACTTCGAAAGTTATGAATAATTAGATAAGTTTCAAGAAAGCATTTTTGTTTATTGTTTTTGTCAAACCAATAGAATGGAAAACTCAATTTATTCCCATTAAATAATTTTATTAAAGTTACAATAATATAATTCTAAAATTTTGTATACTAATTTTATAAAAAAAAAAATACGAAAGAACTATTTGTTTTATGTTTTTTTAGAAAATTTAAAGATCTTTTATATTTTTAAAATATTTAATTATATTAAGAGGATGTGATTTATTATTTGTAGATTTCTAATTTCATGCTTTTCTATATGAATATGGGACAATTTTAAAGAGCCCTAGCTTTTGATAATTAGAGGTCTTGACTCAACCTAACCCATGGAACATGATAAGTATTGTTAAGGATATTATCTTTATTTTTACCTTCGAGAATATAATATGATGATAAATGACAGAGTATTTTTCTCAAATAATTAGGGTTTAAAAATCTATGTAACATATGTATGCATTGTTTACACAACTAATAATATTGAAATACCATGAGTCATCTTACTTTTCGAATTTATTTATCCATCGAAATATGAAATTAGATTGTCCATCTCAAAATTAATTAAATTAGATATCTAATATAGAAAAATAATAATGTCACGATGATTTTATTATAATGACAAGAGATAAAACACTCATTTTTAATATTTCTATTAATTTATCTCAGGATTATTGGAGGCACGATGTTCTTACTAGTTTAATACTTCTAATAACTACACCATCTCTTCTCTCTTAGTCAAAGTTATCCTATCTAGTTTAAGACCTCTAGTTGCCATCCCATCTCATATCTCTTAGTCAAAGCCACTGCTGACCTTTTGAGTTCTCAACGTCCATCTTCTTTTGCCTATGTTTAGATAGTTAACTATTGTCAATTAGTTTATGAACAGAAGTTAAAAGGATATATATTTTTATTTATTATTAAAAATAATAATTATGTCGATCTATTTTTATTTTCAAAAATATTATAACAATTATACATAATTATATTAACTATAATCGTATAGTTACTACAACTAAAGTTACTATAACTAAAGCGTTATAACAATTATAACTTCGTAATTAGTACAATCATAAAGTTATAGCAATTATGCTCGCAAAATTATTATAATATATTATTGATATTAGAAGTAAACTATCTATGTTGCAATAATTATGATTTATAATTATTATAATATAATATTGATCGATCTTAATTAGAGATGCAGTGTCTTGTAGTATTTAGGAACAAATCTAAGAATTAGAGTTGAGAGAGATGTTTTTTATTATTCCCAAAAAAGGGTTATTTTTTTAAACCCTTGATTTATTATCTTGAGAATTGATTTTAGTGTCAATTGATTTTATTTTATTTTTAATAATTTAGATGTCCAAATTTTGTCAGATTAATTTTGGAGGTGATTTTCTCTTGATTCACCTTAAATTTGAAGAATAACTTATATATACTCAAAAGCCCCTTTCAAAATATTCATTCAATTTAAGATTTAAATTTTAATCTTTTTATGAATTTTATCACTGCATCGTATCTTAGAACAAATCAATTGATTTGATTGCTTTGATATAAGAGTGTACAGATGTATATCAATTATAAAAATATATAGCAAGATTTTAAAGGAGTTAATTGGAGATTGCAGTCCTATACATACACACTGTATTTGATCAGTCAATAGCAAAAATCAATTCATCATTCTCATTTTCAGCTAGCACTTCAGCTGCAGCACTGCGTCGACAAGCCACTTGGAGGATTTAATACTGGGCTCTTGTATTCTTTCACAATGTTTTTCATTATTCAAAATTGTTCAAGTTTAATTTGTCTGTTCTCTAGTGCTGATAAACTTTAAGAAGGATTGAAGGAGAATACTAATTCTACTGAAATTGATATTTCAAATGCTACATTTTGATAGTGCTATTGCATTTAAATGCACAAGTAATTGGATAGCCATTCCTCCATATCAAAATGCAACTAACTTCTTGTATTTTGTTTAACCATAAACATATTTTCCAAATTACACTTTTAAATTTGGAAGAGAGTACTGAGGTTTCTTTGTCATTCTGCATGATAGAGAGCAATCCAAACGAAATGGCACTCAAGCACATCTGAGGACACACTGTAACATTGCCTGCAAGGATGACATTCTCACCAGATCACTTGGCCTAGCAAATTTCAATGGAGAACAAGGTGGTGAACGATGGACTGTTTGCATAGCAAATGCTTTCCGATACGAATTCAACATGCTGTTGCATTTTAAGGTATCAGGAAGATGCGTCTTACATGTCGATCAACGGTTTGCCAAGCTGTTTTACAGTACAAGTAACTTTTTCAGAAAAGAAAGTAACTTGCCACCCATCTCTAATACTGAATTAGACTAATTACCAGTACGCCATTACTCCTAGTCCCAATGAAAGCAAGCTTCTGCAGGCTAACTTTGCAATGGCTTTCATCCAATCAATTATGGTATCGATATGCTACTTGAACTTTATGGATCTGTAGATGTGGCGCACAAACAGCAAAGCCACGCGGAAGCCAACCGTACCAAGCATTAAGAAGAAACCATAACAGATGCAAGCCATATAACCGAAGAAGAAGGACGTCTGCATGAATCCAGACATGTTGGAGCGGGAATAGTAGTAGAACAAACAGTAGGCGTAAACAAACAGACCAGTGGATCCTCCACATAAGAAAGACCTGCATTTGGGTGCCGATATTAGTTCCATTCCGTGGAGAATAAATGACAAAGAGAATGATGTTAAAGTGCCTCTTGACAAGTAAATTCCTATTAGTATTTATGATCATTCATGTTTAAATACTTGGATTTAAATGACTGATCGAAGGAACAGATACTGGTACTGAAATTAGCGTGTGGTATGCGTCACAATGAGAGTTCATTGTAATGAATACTGAAACGAAGGATTTGCTGTTATATTAGCAACACCTCAAATCAAAGAAAGATCTTAGGAGGCACAAGTGTTTGCAGGATATATTATTATCCTAGTTGAAGCATCACTGTAACAAGGCTAAACAGATACAAGAAAAATGCTTTCATAAACATATGTAGGTGGGTAAAATCAAAGAATTCATTAGCAGGTATTTGATGTTGATCAGATCAGCATGCAAATGAACTAGAAATTGGCATAGAAACACCAGTATGTAGAAATATAACTCATAGAGCTGAAGAACAATAGCTATTAGCCTACCTCCACCACCATTCATGATCTTCTGCAGCAAGTTGAAAGTAGGTAAGTGTAATCGTAATTAAAGCTGTCACAATCAGGAGGAGGATGAATACTATGAACAGAATACTGTAGATTGCGTATATCCTGTGACCCCAGACACTAGACAATATGTAGTAAAGTTCAATGTAAATTGCACTGAAAGGAAGAAAACCAGCCATCGCCAACTGTGGGATTGTTCCTCTGTACCAAGGCAAAGGTGGAATTTCTCTAGGATACTTCGTTGTCCCGCAAGAGGCTTGGAACTCCGTTTTGGTATTTTTGCCAGCAATTCCACCCAATACAAGCAATGGAACACTCACGAATGCCCAAATGAGAACAATAACCCCAATGGTTCCTAATGGTAATGCTGCAGTAGCACTATATGAAATAGCAACAGTATGCAGAAAGCAGAATGTCAGGATCAGAGGTCCACAGAAAAGACATCCTGTCAACAATAAATTCCTTACCTGACAGATAAAATGAAGAAAATAAATAAATCATATCTTACCACATACCAATTTACAGATCGATCAGACATCAATTGCAGAATGTTTGATTTTATTCATACATTATGGAAGTGAACAAGGATACTCCAGAACATGAGCGAAGCAGACGCCCCGTGATTTACCTCCTCCGTGTTGGTTCTGGGACGGACTAGCGGGGGTGCTGGGGGCGAGCGTTTCGCCTTTTGCCACAATGAGTGAAGCAGACGGGAAATTGATCAAAGAAATTAAATCAAAATTAAAGAATGTACCCAGTTTGTCCCTTCAAGCTGACAGTAGAAAGAGGTAGCAGTGTATCCAGCAACGCCGGAGGTGAGCGCATATATGACTACTAGAGCAGTGAACAAAGAACCATGATTGTAAGGATAGAAAACCCCGACCAGTGCAAGAACAAAAATGAACACAGTGCTGCAATGCATATCAAGAAAGGGAAACAAAATTAGTTCAAGCAAACATCATCAGATTCAAAATGCCACCTAATATGGTACTTGAAACACAACAGCTGCTAAAATATCTCAATAGCCTTACAAAATTGGTCTGTATAGCTCATTTTTAGTGGTGCCAAATAGCTTACTTGATGTACTTACAGAGTAAACAACTGAGTGCCAGAACCAAGACATGCAGCAAATAGTGACTTGTTATTAGGGAACCTA
>JBBUKS010000017.1:9910113-9923721 GCA_038050645.1 Hedychium gardnerianum
GCAACGTCGCGCTTAGAGCATTCACATCAACTTAATTTAAGTAAACATAATTATTATCCTAAAATTTATATTTTTTATTAAAAAAAAATATTTATATCATATTCTCTATCAATACTCTAAATTTTATATTTTCTATTAATAAAAAATAAAATTCTCTATCTCAAAAATAAAATTATTTTTTATACCTGCATCATAATCTCTCTCCTTTTTAAATTCTTTATTATTATAAATATAATAATTAAAAAATTAAAAAATAATAATACTAAAATAAAGATAGAAAAATTAATAGGGTGAAAAATAAATTTGTTAGGATAATTAATATGATCTGTAGTAAAAAGAGATTATCTAAATTTAATAAAATAAATAATTTATTTCAAATTTTAAAAATATTATAGAGAATATTATGCGGATACTCTTACTATCGTACGATTAATTCAATCTGTAAATACATATATTATTCTCAATCCTCATAAGGATGAGCCTCACCACTTTCACCCTCTCACAGGAGTGGGCTCTGGGTGAGAATAATACCCTATTACACTAAGACAAATTCTTATTTTTTCTTTTAAAATCAGAAATCTATATTTCGTTTATCAAATAAATTAAAAATTCAAAAAATATGATAATTCTTTACATAGCACTCATGCGTCAATAAATTTTTTTTATCGATCATTAAAATAAATTAAAAAATACTCGTAGTAAATGATCTAATAGCTCAACATCCCATTATAATACATCGTAATTGAAAATCCAACCATATAGATAAACCTATCCATCAGTTAGATCCGAACAATTCGAGCAGAGCTCATAATTGGGTCAACGGACCGATTATCCATTGATTTGATTAATTGAGCCTTGAATTGTAATCGGCCTGCTCAATTTTTTTTTTAAAATATAGGTTATATTTTTTTTATTGATGTTAATTTATTAAAAAAAATAGTGTTATCGACACTGAACTAGATCTATAAAAACCAAATGTCCTATCCACTTAAGAAAAGAGTAAATTTTTTTTTTCAATTTTATAATAATTCATTTATACTAGTGCGATTTAAAAGTTAAGAGGAAATGAGTGAAAATAATTCCGACCGTTAGATCGATAGTTTTGATCATTGGGGGAGAGGGTGAGGGTTTTTTTTAACGGTTCATATTATTTGATATTTATTTATTAATGATTATGATTTAGCATCCGTTATTCTTCAAATTTTATAAATAAACATACTATTTTCTCTATTCTCATTTTTCAATTCTAAAATATCAATCGCTTTCGACTTTAATTTTCTAATTATAATAAAAAGAGAAGGTTCATCATCTTAATTTAGGAGGAATAAGAAAATTCAAATGAGGATTATAATATTTAATTTACTGATGATAAATTCAAATTTTTTTTAACATCAGAGATATAAAGAAATATTTCTAAAATTTAGAATCCTTCTTTACAATCTTAAATGACACTTAGATAATTTAAATAAGTGTAAGTTATTTTTTTATTTTTAAAAAAATAATAATAATTTTGAATCGGACAACTAATGAACCAAACAGTAAACAACTATTATGAATCATGAATTATAATCATATTGAATTAAGAGTCAATTTGTCAAAAACCGTCCAACCCATAATTTTAAATCATAATCGAATTTACATATAGATTCTGCATGAGCACCTGCGCTTCCCCGTAGCCCGAGTGGCAATTCTTGTTCTTCTTCGTATCATCGAAAGATGTCCGATGGGATTTTCACCATTATTCTCACGGATCGCATATTTTTCATGAAAATTGACATATTACTCACTCAAATTATTAAAGGTTCATCAATCGTTTTCATGAATTTCGGTATATAATTAATACCAATAAATAGAGGAGACACGGTAGGGTAACAACCTGTTACTTGATTTCTAATCAAAATCTTTAATTACTTCCACATTAATCAACATTATTTTTTCAGAGAAATTATCAAAACAAGTCCTCAAGGGAGCAGCACAATGAGCAGTAAGACTGTTGTATGATAGCAATTCAGCTGTCCCCTCAGTAATTCCACTCTTTAGTTTTAGGCGACTTTCTGGCTATCATGTGTGATTCTCAATCGAATGTATTTGGTTTCGGAGGTTCTGATTGTCCTCCAAAAGACGGTCATATTCGATAAGCAAATCTTCCGATTGTTTCTTGAGAGCTTCTACATTCAGTTCTGCAGCTTTTGCTTCCTCCATCCTCTCCCGCGTCTCTAACTGTAGTCGTTTTACTTGTTGATTCAGATTCACAATTTCTGCATCCCTAGCCTTCATCTCATCCAGACTCCCACCTTTTGCTTCTTCCAGAGACCTGTTTTGTTTCACGACCGCCTCCATGCTCTTTCTTAGCCCACGAAGTTCTCTAACGTAATGGTGTAGACGATCAATTATTAGGGCAAGGAAAAGAGAATAACCTGCGTAGCACAGATATAACTTAGCATCATCTAATACAATAAATTGTTTTGTCAAGAGTTCAACTTGAAGAGAGAAAAAAAGATGTCAGTTCAAGTAAATGTATCAATGATTCCAAAGATGACTTTTGTCTGAAATCAACAAGAGGTGCTCATTTGCTGATCGATAGCATGGATGTTTGGCACACAGAAATTAAAAACAAACAAACACACCAGGAATATCAAATATTTGGTAGGTTTAACTGTGCAAGTATATAGCAGAAAAATATATCGAGCTATAATTATTTCCATGGCTTTTATATATTAGTTCAATAGCAATTTTATTTTCTACTTATAGAACTACCATTCATTCCAAATTTCCTTGAAAATGTGTTCTAACCTCATAATGTTCTTGTAGATCTTGCAATAATCCAACAACAATAGTTGCTCTGTCGTCATAAGAGAATATTTTATCTCACAGGAAACCAAGGTTTCCTACTAATGATCATCCCAATAAATTACCTATCAGCTTTGAAGGTTGTCTGTGGTTTAGACATGACAAAAATGTATTAATGAAACAAAAATCTTTGCACAAGAGACTTTGACCAATGCAAGGGGTGGGGAAAGTTATGGCTCGCAATGTTAGCTGAATTCAGGATATAGTACTATCCAGATAAATTCTCCTTCAACACTCATGTCAAGTTGCAATGTACACCTCTATACTAATGGATAGGTTAATAATTCACATTAGACACTAATACTCTCTCAATAAAGATAGTTGCTTAAAGCTACTAAAAGTAAGATGGCTCAGTATAAATCATTTAAGAGCTTAGACAAGTACTATAAAATGGTATAAAAGTTACTGATAACAGTTTTCTGCTTATCTACTGAATCACATAATTAATAACTATAAATTACCAAGTAATAAGTTAATTCCTTTTCTGAAAAGAAAAGTGAACTTTAAAAGAAAACATATAATGAATTAGAAACAAGATGACTATATGGTTAGCTAGGCATTTAGCAACAAGTCTTGTGCATCTTGACGATATGACATTTAATGATCAGCGTTGTTCTTTGGTGAACGATAACTTGGAAACTTATTCCACAATTTACATTACATGGATTTTTCATCAGTTTCCTTTCCCACTTCATCTCATGTAAAATCTAATATTCCTTAACTGATGGTGGTGAAACAATAAAGTTTTATATGAGCAACTATATGACTCCTGATTACCAACGTCACATGACCAATCATGCTATAGCAGCGGTGAAACCACAAAGATCCCTATCCCTTCAACATCCATATCATCTCCGATTGCTGAATTGCTCATTCCAAGTCTAGCGATCTTGGCATAAAACTTTTAAGCAACAATAGACGCATATCATTTGTACAACTATGAACTTTGAGATATTTTTTAGTGTTTGAAATCATATACAACAATCAGAGAATATCCACAGAAATTCCTTTCTCGAAGAAAATACCAATTTCTTCTCGAGAGTTAAAAGCATCGATGCATTCTTACGATTAGAATATTTCCAAACACCCGATCGATGATCACAATAAATATGTTCATGATTAACACCATAACACGACCATAAAGACAGTGAAACGAGAAAGATCTAGATGGTAGAGACTATGTACCCATGAGGGAGGCTTCAAGGAGGTGGCGGCTCATGAGGACCTGGTCGGTGGGGGTGAGTCCGAGCTCGTCGGATCGGCTGCGGATCTTGACCATGCTGTAGAGGCTGGAGCTGAGGATGACGAGGACGGTACCAGCGACGGTCTTCACCATGACCGGGCCGCGGCCGCGCTTGAGGCGGTCAAGGGCGAGAATGACGAGTTTGCGGAGCGGCGTCTTGAAGAGAAGTGACAACGCCACCGCTACCTCCGCGATCAGCACCGAAAACAGAAGCCGGATCATCTTCCTCCTCCAAATCGGATCGCGAACAGCAAGCGAGAAGAGGAAATAGATCGATTCGAGGGATTCCAACGACTTCTGCCGACAGAAGAATTATATTTATATACCAGATTTGGGATTCAAGGGGAAGAAATGGGCTCTCGCCTTGGAAAAGGAAATAAAAAACAAAATATATGAAAATTTGCATTTTACACCATCCATTTGTACTTCTTTTTCAATGCCCCTCATAATTATAAAATCATAAAAGTGATCCTAGAATTTGAAATGACATGATAAAAAATACAAAAAAAAATTCTTTTAAAAAAATAGTTGAGCAAACCTTGGCAATCCATTTTAAAAGACTCGAACTACCCGACTCAACAAATCCTCCTCCGTATCATCTAGAAACGACCCATAAATTTTTTTTATATATTATATGATAAACCAAGTTGCCTAGAACCTTAGAAATCTTCAACTGACATCAGATATGATGAATTATTTAGAACACATTGTATTTGATGTGAGAGTAGGGGAGTTACTCTCATGCACTGGTCATTGTTCGGGCTAGTTAGACTAATCTCCGTGATTTACCTCCTCCGTGTTGATTCTGGGACGAATTGACGGGGGCGCTAGGGGCGAGCGTTTCACCTTTTGCCACAAAGAGAGTAGGGGAGTTACACGGGACAGGAGTCTTTTACTTTCCCTTTTTTCAAGGAGGGATGATTGGGAGGAGAGGAAAAAGAGACTCCCTAAATCCACGTTCCTAGTCTCCACAAGGGTTTTCTCAAATTCCATCAGCCCCAAAAAGTCTACCGATCTCTTCACCTCCAACGGCCTCCTCCCATAGGCGACCTCCAACAAGAAGGCCCAAGGTGTACATGTTCATCTCCTTCCTCATCTTGCTCAACTCTAGTGCAAGGTATCCTCTCTGTCTCTGTCTCTGCCACCGCTCCACACCATCATCAGAAGGACAACTTTTCTTGCGCGACCCACCTTCTCAAGACCTCCACCATCTCCCTCCGATTGCAACTCCTCCTCCGAATCCAACATCTCCTCCTTCCGTGAGGCCCTTCTTGAAGCCCTCATCCTCTACACCATCCCCGAGCTCTACTCATCCTCCAGTTTTCGCTCCACTCATCTCCCCCGATCCTCCGACTGGCATTGTTCCCTCCGTGGAAAGGACGTTGCCGTCTTCCAGCACTGCTTTTGTGGCCCCGCTAATTGGACACTCATCATCCTCACTGATTGAACATTCAGCTCCCCTCCATTCGGCCACATCGATCTCGATACAACGCTCCATCTGGCCCCGCCGATCCAATGCTCCTTTCGGTCCCGTCGATCCAAAGCCCTACTCATCTTCGTTCGGCTCCGTTGAGACGACGCTTTTCCCTCCAACCCCATTATCCAACTGTTCAATAGCATGTGGTACGACACGAAGGATGACATGACACGTGGAATAGCATGATCGACATAGTGTGATCCCTCACGATCTCCTACAGTGTAAGACGTGGGTGACATAACTCCAGATATGACGACGTGACACTTTCTTTACCGCGAATATGACATCTCACTCATTCATGTTATAAAAGACATTCGCTCTTGCGGACGGAGGTACACGTACATATTGACACACATCATTTTTCATTAACCTACTACTGTTCATCTTCTCTATCTCCCTCTTCGGAGATTGACTTGAGCATCAGAGCAATTGAGCCAGGACGACTCTAGCCTCTATTTTAACCCTCTAGTTCTCCCTTTCTTCTTCTTAGGATTAGTGAACCTCTCTGCAATGGGCACTCTTCCCAACACTCAAAGACTTAGTCAATACAGATGACAACTCACTGATGACTCATCTATCGACGATCTCAAGCAAGAACAGTGCTCATTTTGAATATTAATATATTTACTTTTGTCAACAAAAAATTGACCTACTATCAGTAGAAAGTTAGACTTACAAATTTTGTCCCCTAAGTTGACCTAGCAAAAAGTAAGTCAATTTATCTTCAAACAAAAGATCACATATCCATAAAACATCAAACTAGATTGACCTACTAAAACCCTGATCTACTTACCTTCAAAGAAAAGATGCTTCGCAGAATCTACCATCTAGATTACCTACCGATTGACAATATCACCATACATTCAATTAGAAGGATCCGTCCCTAGGGAGGGTGTCGTGGTTAGGTCATACAACGCCACACCATACATCTGGAGTTCGAGACTCAGCTATGACGTAGTATAGGGGATTTTCTCCTCAGTGGGTAGCGGACCCGGAACCCTGACTGTCAAGATAGGTCTCTATGTGGGTTTTTTCAATTTACCTTAGTGGCCGATGAAAAACTTCTGTAAGGCCAGATCGGGCCGGGTCACCCCAAAATTAATCGGGCTGAAGGCTTGGATACCTGATATCAACTAAAAAAAAATAGAAGGTTCAACACTTGGAATGTTACTTCTTGGGCTCCATGATGCTATTGTTGAACAATCTCGTTGCCGGAGATATAAGGGAAATTGCTGAATTAAAATCGAAATTCAACTCAACTTATATGTTGAGTGGCCTGAGCATATAATCTTGGGCTACCAAATAGGGAAGGATGAGCTTCTTGGATGACTGGGCTGCCTGGAAGACTTGGCCGAGATGTCTGCTGAGATGTCTATCGAGATGGCTGAGATTGTAGGATTGGGTTGGACCAGCTAGAGGAGGGTGAATAGCCTTCAAATCAAAGTTAACACTTTCTCTTGCTTCTTGCTAAACAAGGATATAAACATTAATTAATTAAAGACAAACATATAGAAATAGAAGAGGCATAAAGATTTTACTTGGTTATAACCTAGGTGGTTGCTAATTCAAGATAGATGAACGCTCCATTAAGATCTACTTTGTGAAGGCGGAATAACCTCTTACAGACTTTGAAAACACTATGAATGACTTACAGAAGATTTGAAAATTAGAAGCGAGTGTGTTATACAAAACTAGAGGACACAACCTCTATTTATAGCAAAAAGGTCGAAGTGACTGTTTTGCTGACGTGACAGTCATGGGGGTGCCTCCAATGGATCGAAACTGATTCATTACTGATCTGGCAGCGCTGGGGGTGCCTCGGTTAAACTGACTTGACTTCCAGATCTCATCCGCTGCAATGATTCTTTCGGTCGGGGCGCCTCCATTCCTCCGGGGCGCCTCCTTTGAACTTGCTGGTGAGATGCCTTCGAGCATTGGGGGCGCCTCCATTGTCTGGGTGCTTGAGACGCCTCCATTTGATGGGGGCGCCTCCAGCGCCTGGCGGGTGAGGCGCCTTTAGCTGCTCCGGGGCGCCTCTAGCTGCTCTGGGGTGCCTCTAGCTGCTCCGGGGCGCCTCCATTCCTTTCGATCACCTGGGTGATCTCTGATCATCCGAAGTTGAGCTCACCCTAACCGAACTTCGACATTCTCCTCGAGCAGGCTTCTTTCCCGACTTCTCGTCCCTCAGATCGCATCTTTCTCGCCTCGTGTCCCTCGGACCGCGTCCTTCTCGGTCCACCGGTGTACTCTTCTATAACTTCTCGTCCCTCGGATGCATTGAGCCCGTCAACTTACTTCCCATGTCATCCTTCTCGTCCACTGCATCTTCCGCTCGACTTCTTGTGTTCCTAAGTTCCTGCACACTTAGACACAAGAATCAAATCACACAGGACCTAACTTAACTCGATTGATCACATCAAAACTATCTCAGGGTACTTACAGTAATACTCTCCTGACTCAAACATAGTCGCGGATTGAGCTATTCTCTACTGACTCAGACATAGTTGCAGATCGAGTTATTCTCTCTCCGACTCCACGGGTACTCAGGAGTCGTGAGATCAAGCCTATTATTCTCTCCCGTCTCAAAGATAGTCGTGGATCAAGTTATTCTCTCTCGGACTCCATAGGTACTCGGGAGTCATGAGATCGAGTTTATTATACTCTCTCGACTCAGACATAACCATGGATCAATTTATTCTCAGACTCCACGGGTACTCAGGAGTTGTGAGATTGATTTTATTATATTCTCCCGACTTGAACATAATCATGGATTGAGCATTTTCTCTGTCCGGGATGGAGTCGCCACCTATTCTTCTGATTAGGCTTAGTTATGGATTGGTTTCTCATCTAAGCCTTGACAAATGTCGGGTCAGGGACCAGGTTTGAGTGCATTTATTGTATTTTTTGAGTATGAATTGTGGTTCCTCCTTTCAACTCTACCCTGAGGCACTCTACTTTAGCCACATTGGACCCTGACATTAAGGATCTCGGAGTCATTGACATGACACATATCTAGTCAGTCAAAGTATATCCTTATTTGACTAGACTTGAGGGGATGCTTATGATGCGGTCGAGATGGCAGGGCCCACGTGGCAGGACTCGGTCAACAAAGAGATCGGGTGGCATGATCAGGACTTGGTCAATATAGACTTCACGTGGCGAACCGACCTGACTCACCGACTTGCCGAGCCGACCTCTCGACGGGCTGAGCCAACTACACAATCAGTTGAGCTGATCCAACTTGCCAAGCCATCGAGTTGCCGAGTTAGTAGGATCGAGTCCCCTGGTTTGGCCAAGTTCTATTAACCGGGCACAAGAAGACATGGGCATGATCGCCACTTTCCCATGTTTCCATCCCAACCTTCCCATGATCTTCATAGGTGCCTACTCCTTTCACATGAATATAAGGCCAGGTATATGCTCCGAGTAAGGGGGCTCTCACTCTCTCTAACTCAACCTCTCTTATTACTTTGTCCCTTTTCATTGAAACACCATTATGACTTAGGCATCGAAGTGGTTTCACTGGGGCAACTCTTTGCGAGCCCTTTGATGTTTGTTATTCTCCGAAGATTCGGCTCTGCCACGAGAATGACAGCAAGAAGAAAACTTCAACATTATCGCTCTTGGATGCTAGGTGGATTTCTATTGTCGTGTCATCGCAGTGAGATTTTTGATCGTATCAGCTCATATAATAATTTTGATCAAAACTATTACCTGAGATATTAAGGGTTATAAGTAAATCAAATGTTTGTAAATAAGTGTGGTGTTCAGTTTGATAAGAGCATATTTTTGTTTGTTCAATATACAAAAGGTCAATTAAATTACAAGCTTGAACATATATGTATTCAATTTATAATATTCATGAACAAAAATTGTGAATTATTCATATACATTGTTCACGAATAATATTTACGGATAAAATTTATAAATCATGTTTACCAATAAAGCTCTTATTAAACTTGTAAATAGACAAACAAGCTCTCAAAACAAACAAACAATTTTATAATATCAAATTCTCTAACCAATTAAACAAGTTTTAAAATATAAAAGTTTCAAACAATTAAACAAACTAAAATTGAGAGCTTGATAAACAAACTAAACAAGCTTTAAGTTGCCTGCGCATCCCTCATAGTATAGAAAAATCAAAGCCCACATAGTTTACTTACCTTTTACCATTTACCATTTATCTTAGAAGTGACGTTATTATTCACTTCCTTCCATTTTCTGTTCTTGTAGTGTACATTCTTTTGGGATCAAAGTCTTCTACTTTGTTATTTAAAAATAGCATTCCTTATATTCTTTTTTCAACTCTCATCCAATCATCAAATAATGCTTGCACTTTCAAAGAGTCGGGAAATAAACTAGATCATCGTTCATCCAATATATTACCTCCAGAACTAAACTCTGTTCTACGGCAACAATTGACACTAGATAAGCAAAAATTTCTTTTGCGACATTGGAGAGGATGGGAAAACTTTGAGTCTTCTATGACCGCCACTATGGAATATTGAAATATGACTTGCTATTTGTTTTACTAAAATAAAAAGAAATCGTAAAAAAATTCTCAAATTCTTGTTTCGAACTTGAAGATTTTCATGGACGTTTCGTCCGTTCTTATAATAAAAATTATACTTTTGTAAGTTTTAATTACTACGAATACTTATATTTTATGTTAGTTTCTAATCCATATTTTATGCTATAATATTTATAATTTCATATAAATAATTTTTAGTATTTTGTATAAAATTAGTAGGCTCGGGAGAAACAGAATCTTTAAATAAAATTAAAGTATCATAATACAAAACTAACATTTGTTTTAAAAAAACTTCTAATTTAAATCTAAAATCTTTTAATGGTACTTCTTGTATCTCTAGTATCGGAACTTGTTTTAGTTCATCATCGATAAATTAAATATCATCAAGATTCATATTCAGATTGATTATCTCATTATCTTTTTGAGACCCAGATGATGAACCTCTTTCTATTATAATTGAAGAATTGAAATTGAAATCATATTTCAAAATTAAAAGATAAAAATAAAAATAATAATGTGAAAATAATAAAATTATTTATATAATTTAGAAAATAAAAACTAAATCATAACATATTCATAAAAAAATAATTAAATAATCTCAACTGTTTAAAAAAACAAAACTCCTCTCTCTCTCCTCAACGATTGAAATCGACTAAATTGACTGTTCCTACATTAAAAATATATATTATATATTTTAAAAACAAACCTTTTTGTTTTTTTTTCAATTTTTGAATTTGATATTTTTATTTTTTAAAAAAAAAAAAATTAAAATAAAGATTCAAACTAGAGACAGACTAACCGACCCATATCTATGTCGGCGATGGATCGGGACAGTCATTTTCCTATCGTATCTAACCCAATATGTCACTAGCAGACCAGGCCAAGGCCCAAGCCAGGATTCCAGTATTCCCAAGCAGGAGAAGAACTGCAAGGACGCAACCCGCAGACCACGTCCACCGCTCGCACCAGCCTCTTCTCCGACTACCCCCCCAACCCATTGTCAGCACCGAGCCCAACTCTACCAGCGACATCATCATCATCATCATCATCATCATCATCATCATCCCCCGTCAAATTCGCCAGCAGCAACTTCCGCCACCCGCTTTTCAAAATACTTCTAAATCATTAGTTTTCTTTCACCTTCATGCTGTTCTATAATTAAGTCGATCAAACCACTAGATGATTTTTTTTTTATAAATTAGTCACTGTTCGAACTAATTAGATTAATTCTTATGATTTATCTCTTCCGTATTAATCCTGAGACAGACTGACAAAAGACGCTAGAACGAATTTCGCCTTTTGTCACCATTTTAGAAGCTGTTAGATCTGTTCAATCTTAAAACCATTATTTACATGAGCCCATTAAAATCTGCATTTCCTCCAACAGCAGCATGCTCGTTGGTGCAGGTTCATTGGCTTGTACAGATCAACAAATGCAAGACTAAAATACATGCAGATTGAATATATAATTTCATCACTAAATTTAATTTACCGGCTTCTTGTCGCCGGGCCTGGTAAAGACTTCCATCATATCCTCCTCCAGCGCCCTCCCCTTTGTCTCCGGGCAACACGTGTAGTAGAACACCCAGGCAAACACCCCGATGCCGGCGAAGACAAAGAAGGCGCCACCGATGGTGATTGCCTTGTAGAGGGAGATGAAGGACATGGACATGCCGGAGTTCATCAACCTATTGATAGCCACCCCCAAGCTCGCCCCTTGCGCCCGCAGCCTCAGCGGGAAAATCTCCGAGCAGTACACCCACGTCACTGGCCCCAGACCGCTCGAGAACGAAGACACGAACGACAACACAAACACCACGCACAGCACCTCCGCCCACACCAGCCTCTGCTCCGACCGCTCCACCATCGTCAGCACCGCCCCTAGCCCCACTAGTGACGCCATCATCCCCGTTAAGCTCCCCAGCAGCATCTTCCGCCGCCCAACCCTGTCCACCAGCAATATTGCCAGCGAGATGAATGTCGTCTTGAACACCCCCACGGCGATCGTCGCCAGAAACTGCTGCTCCTTCGTCACTAGCCCGGCCTTCTTGAAGATCCTGGGGCTGTACAGCACCACCGCCTCGATCCCGGTGGCGTGCTGGAACACGTGAATGCCCACAGTGGCGATGAGCACCCGTCGCACCGCCGGGCTAGGCCGCAGGATCTCCCTCCACACCCCCTCGCCGTGATGCTTACTTGTCACTGTCACCACGTCGTCGGCACAGTCCTTGTCAATCCCCACCGTGGCCTTCATCTCCCCTAGCCGCCCGTCGGCCTCCTCTTTGCTGTTGCTGACGCGGAGGAGGATGTCGCGTGCGTCCTTTAGGCGCCCCTGCATCACAAGCCACCGCGGTGACTCGGGCATCATGAAGATGCTGGCGGCGAGGGCAACGGAGGGGATGGCAGCAACACCGAGCATGGCACGCCAGCCGTAGACGAGCGGGAGCTTGCCGAAGGCAAAGTTGGCCAGGTAGCCGCTGAGGATCCCCAAGCTGATGCAGATCTCTGGAAGCGAGCTAAGGAAACCCCGGTAGGACGGCGAGGAAATCTCCGCTGAGTAGACGGGCGCAATCATGAGTGCATATCCAACGCCAACGCCGGCGATGCAGCGGCCGGATAGCAGCATGGCGAAGTTGAGGCCGAGACCCATGAGGACGGAGCCAACGAAGAAAATGGCGGCACCGATGACGATTGTGTAACGGCGGCCGATCAAGTCGGAGATCCGGCCGGCGGTCAGCGAGCCGACGAGGGCGCAAGCGTTGAGGATGCCGGCAAGGACTTGGATTTGCATGTCCGACACCTTGAGGTCCTCTTGGATGAATAACATCGCGCCGCTCATGACACCAGTATCTGCATAAAACGATCAATTGATCGACCTTAATTTGCAAGCAAAAAGGTTGAAGAAGAAGAAGAAGAAGAAGAAATTCTCACCGTAACCCATCAAGATGGAAATGAAAGATGCAATGAAGGAGCAAGCTAAGGCATACTTGTTATTCTTCTCCGTCTTAATCACCTCTGTTTCCAATCCTCTCTCCGCCATGGATTACTGAATCTGGCCTTCAGCTCCTTTCTCGATTTCTCTGCTTCAGAACCAATTACTCCATTGGCTTGCAGAAACAGAGTGAATTATGGTGCTATATATAAGCGACTTCTTGGCGGTGGATAAGATCTCGTCAGTTAATTTTAGGATTAAAACGGGAAATCTGTTTGAAATCGGAGCGGTGAACGACCGGATCCAGAGTTGACCTCTAAATATCGATCTGTTAATTGTGTTAAATTCAGGAACAAAACACATTAGCACATGAACTTGCAATTGATTGTTTGGATCGAACGAAATGAATTGAACGTGTACAAAACCGGTGTGGATTTGGGAGTAGAATTTTGCATACAAAGCGGCGGTTGGATTGAATGGATAGCGTTGCAATTAGATCCCAAAATTTAATCCACGAGAGACCAAGTCAACAGGTGGATTCCTAAAACCTTGTGTGTGGCAACACGATTGCA
>JBBUKS010000017.1:9938300-9950382 GCA_038050645.1 Hedychium gardnerianum
CGTAAGGTATACCTAGAGTAAATGTTATTCTTAAAAGTTTTATTTTATCGATCATGTCTGCATGAGATGTATCCTTGCATGCGTTTAGTATGTGTGATGTAATAATTAGTTTTTGTTATTACTATTTAATGTCTTCCGCTGTGCATGTTTTGCAAAACGTGTTAAGCACACACTGCATCGGGCTACCCAACAGGGATAAGGCATTGACTTGTACTTTTGGGGTCACTAAGGGAGCATCCATGACTACCCGAATGAATCATTATAAATAATTCTTCAATGATTCTTTGGACTTCTGTTTAAGGGCAAACAGATCATGGAGAGCCTTCTGATATCTTTGACTGGTGGCGAAGTGCTGCATGAACACAGTTTTGAACTTCGTGAAGGTATGGATGGAGGAAGCGAGAAGTCGATTGAACTATCTTTGTGTCGAGTCTGAGAGCATCACCAAGAAGACTCGACACTTGATGTCATCTGTGTACTGGTGCAACAAGGAGGTATTTTCAAACCTGCATATGTGATCCTCAGGGTCAATTGCTCTATTGTATTCCCCAATTTGCAAATCCTGGAAATGTCGAGGTAATCTGTCCCGCGGGATATTTTTGGAGAAGGCGGGGACCTGGCGAAGCTTTCACTTCGCCAGACATGAGGTTTTCCCTCTTTAGAGGGCCATGGTGTGGGATCTTCCCACAAGATTCCAAGGATGATTTTTGTGTTGCGGACGACCTGCGTGGGTGGGAATCACCCCGCGAGGTATTTCCCCCAACCAAGTTATCCCAAGACAAGGTACTTGCGGTACTCCCATTGACCCAGATGGAACCACTCCGAAGGTAGGTGGAGGGGGCGTGAGTGGTCATGGCTATCCTTGCAATACCGCTTGTACCGTTGCGGCAATCAATTTGTTGAAATCCTCCATTGTCATGGCGATGATATTGGGTGTGCCAGTGTCACTCATCTTATCGTCCTAGTTCATGTTTTAACTCAATGTTCCCAAAGACGCCATCAATTTGATCATGCCTAGGAACGCTAATGAGTGAGCCACCAGTGAATAGGTGTGGATGTTGATGTTGGTGCACTTTGCACTAATAGTCTAACTCTAGGTTTTGATGTATGGCAACATGTTACAGTTAGACTGTTGTTGTTTAACAAGTTGAGCTAAGTGTGTAAGATTAACTGACTTGACGGATCTAGAGGACCATACATCAGGCTGAAGTCCAGATGTGCGATTCTGGCAAGAAGTCCAGCTGGGTAAGAGAGGACCAGACAGTTGGCAGGAAGTCCAGTCGGATCAGGAAGGACCAGACGATTAGCTGAAGTTCGGATATGAGATTCCGACAGGAAGACCTGGTGGGTCGGAGATTAGACATCGAGGAAGTTACTCGACAAATGGTAAGTAAGGTAAGCACTAGAGGAGAGAGATCCAGCGAGGATGAGTTCCAGTTGGAACTTAGGCGTTGATCCAACTTAGATCAAACCTGGAAGTCTAAGCTGAGATCAGACTAGACCTAGACTAGGTCTAAGTCATACTTATTATGCATTGATTATATATGTTAACTCCTTTGTTGTAGGTATTTTGTACTAACGTATTTTGCAGGAGTTAAAACAAACATCAGCTTCGGATGAACAGTACTCTAACTCTGGAGGTGCCTCGGTGAGATGGAGACGCCTTAGCACAGAAGCGCTAGAGGCGCCTCGGAATGCTGGGGGCGCCTCAGCGCTGGAGGTGCTGGAGGCGCCTCAGATGGCTGAGGGTGCCTCAACACTGAATGCGCTGGAGGCACCTCGGATGGCTGGGGGTGCCTCAGCATTAGAGATGCTAGAGGTGCCTCGGATGAATGGAGGCACCTCAGCACCTGTATAAGCACTGTTGACGCGTGGAACTGATGGAGGCGCCCTGGAGATGATAAGATGTGATTTTCTCAAATCCAATCAGCATCAATGGAGGCGCCTCGGATCGATGGAGGGGCCCTCATTGAGCTATATTAGAGCATCTCGGCTAGCAGCAAAAGACACGACTTCTATATGTTGTTTCTTCTTCATACTGCTACCCGGAGCTGCAAAACTGTCATACTACGACTCTGCTACATCGAACTAACATCGGAATAACTTTCTACAGCAGAATCTTCACCAACCCACGAGCTTAACTTATTTCTCATCTTCCGTGTTGGTAACAAAATTGTTAAGTTATTTTATTTCTGTAATTGCACAAGGAAGTGTAGGATTATTACACTTCCCTCATCTTGTACTCGATTTCTCTATCTGAGGGTTTTCGGAAGAAAATTAGTGAATTGCCCAACGATACGATCCAAAGGGTCGTGGGCCTTGGAGTAGGAGTCGGCGAAGGCTTTGAACCAAGTAAAATCAACCGTGTTTTTTCTTTTCTCTTTATTCTATTTTCTGCTGCGCACTCGAATTTTTGAAAAGTTTTAAAAATCAGAAAAGAAACGTTTAAACACGTGATTCACCCCCTCTCACGTGCACTCGATCCTACAGTTGACTTTGTCATCAATCGCTGGGTAACAGGAGCTTGGGAGAGGCTCGCGTGCGTCCACCTGGGAGAAGTTATAAAGGAATGGTTAGAATGACAGTCAGGGGGCTCCCCGACGTAGTCACTCCAACGATCAGTCAGTTGAGGTGGAATAAAGAAAATGAACAGTAGCTAGGGTTTGTAGATGCATATGTGTGTGTACCTGTGCTTGCGGGAGAAGGCGGTCTTTTATAGAGTTGTACACTCCTTCACATTCTCCACGTGTTCCTGTATTTTTGCCTACGTTACCCCCCTTTACTTCCCTATTTACTTGGAGTAAATGGTTGTGTTCCTCACGTTCTTCGCAGAGTAATACTCACGTTATCTGCGTCCTTTTCGGAGCACCGACTATTAGTTCCGAAGATGCGAAGGATATTATGAACGCATTTTTTAGGTAGCCGGGGAGTCTCAAGAGCCGGGGCTGTAGGTAGTTGGGGCCTATAGGTAGCTTGGAGTTCTAGGAGCCAAGGGTTATAGGTAGCTGGGGCTGTAGGTAGCCGGGAGTTTCAAGAGTCGGGGGCTATAGATAGCCGGGAGTATTGGTAGCCAGGAGTTCCAGGAGTCAGGGGCTGTTGGTAGCCGGGAGTTTCAAGAGCCGGAGGGTATAGGTAACCGGGAGTTTCCAAGAATCAGGGACTATTGATATTCTTCTTTGACTGCCACCTCCGCTTCTTGATTGACTATTCCGTCACGTGACACCCTTCTGATTACTCTCTATATCAATCCTCTACGGGCTCACGCGTGAGAGACAACCTCTCTAAATTCATTTGTTCACAATATAAATGTTTGTGAATCAATATAAACTAACAAAAACATCTTAAAACTTTTAATATGGAACTAAAATCTTATTCACAATAAAACGAAGTTTCTTTTTTCTTCATCTCTTTTCCATTCCCATATATATCCAACAAACCTAAAGGAGTGTGTCAACAAAATTGAAGAGATGCAATTTATATATATATTAAAAATCCACCATATTCTTGACTGGATATAATTGGATCAATAACAACATTTCAAGAAATAATTATAAGATATTATGATTACGATCGACAATTGCGGGTCCATCTTCTATGGGGGAGAAAATAGTCCTTTAGGACTAGTTTCAAGAGGTCGTAATAAAAGATGTTGTGCGATCTCAGTGTGAACTTGCAAGGTTCTTGTTGGAGGATATGCTTATCATAACCGAGAATAATCCTAAGTCGGAACAACATCAATGGAACGAAACTTAAAGAACTTCCTAAGTAAAACTCAAGGTTAAGATGTCTTTTTTTTCAAAAATGTTTTCATATTGGGTGAAAAAGTATGTAACTCAGTTTTATTTGCTTATTAGTGTAGATAGAATAGTTTAGGCATTTGAGTATCTTTGTACATTATGAGCCTAGAAGGCACAACCAAAGCTATTAAAGGAGACTTCATTAGTTAATAGGAGTTGGATAGGGCATTGAATGAAGAATAGTTAGAGAGTAGTTTTATATTGGTGGGTCTAGAACAACCTGGACCTTAGCTTGCAGCATTCAAGATAAAAATAAATGATCTTATGAGAAAGAAGGGGGAAAAAAACTTTACCAACTCTTTTTTGCCTAATTAAGATGCCCTCTAAGTTATTTTTTGATAGTGCAATTAAATCCTAGTCATGATTATAAAGTGTTTCATAGTGTATCAGATATAGGAGCTTTAGGGTTTATCCTAAACGCTAACTATACTTGCAACTTAGTAGTGAAGAACATCACAAGAATATCTATGCAAAGTTGAAACTACAATTAACCCTAGTTTTTGCTAGAATCCAAGATCATTGGAAATGAAATCCATCTGTTCCCATCCAAGATCATTGGATGCACATGCATGCAGTAAGTAGCACCATGAAACAATTAAAGCCTTCAGCAACTTCTAACTGGACAACTGTAGCCATGATTTGGCAAATCTATATAGATATATATTCATGTGTCTCACAGCTGTTGCATTAGTGTGGCTTGAGTTTAATTGGGCCCTGCAAGAAAGTTTGTAAGCATAAAGTGTTAGAGATTGCTAGAGGCAAAAAGGCAAATTGCTTCATGTGTTTCTGGCAGCCAAAGCCCCTTCATAATATTAACTAAGGAATCAAGATGTATGTGCTTAGGGATAATTTCTTTCAAATTTGATATTCGATTCTAATAAAGGAGGGTATAAAAGAGTTTTTTTTAGACCTGATTAAATAATTAGATAATCGGATATGAAGATAAATCTAATAGAATTCTATCCATATCCGATCCAAATATTTGATTAAATAATATATATATATTAAATAATTTTTCTCTCCAAAATTCATTAACTATTTTTATTAATTTTTAATCAATTTAGCAGTAGATTATAGATGTTTAATATATTTTTATTAAATTATATTTTTTTATATGATGTTAATTTTAATATGTTTTTATTCAACTACCGATGGTCTTCAACATGAGCACTTTTCGGATTTACTAGTAGTTGGTGAATAATTTTCGTGAAATCGAATTAATCATCTTTAAAATAGTCATTCGAAAAATTAAAAACCTAAATTATCAAAAAAAAAAAGAAACAAATTAATTGCTCATCATCATGCCATGCCAGATCTAACAACTTTCATCAACTGCTTGTACTTAAAAGACAAGGGAGGGAGAATGGGAGATAGTCTCCAGGTAAATCGTGAAGACAAAGTGTTTCAAGAGTTTGGAAGAAATTTCACTTGCCACTGTTCAAAAAGGCATTTTCTATCCAAGAAAATTGTAGCCTTAGTGCCTCCAAATGGATGTTTTCTAAACAGGAATTCTAAAATCGTATGAACTCAACGAATAGAGAACGACATTTTATTCAATCACGTATCTAAGTTTCTAAAATATTCAAATTATGTATCCTAATTTTAAAATTATCAAATTACATATTCATTTTCATTTTTACCTTTGTTATTATTGAATACGTGATTTGATAATTTTAAAACTAGGATATATGATTTGAGGATTTTATAAACTTAAGTACATGATTTGATAAAAAGACGAATAGAAAATCTAATAATATTCAAAATTACAATGAAAAGTAAATACAAAAGTTAAAGACGATGAATCTAAATGCAGTAGAATTAATATCATCTTTGTGTCGTCCTCTAAATCATGTGATCCTACGAAGAAGTAATAGATGCAGATCTTCCATAAAAATTTGGACAACAACATCATACTTTCTTCATCAATGGATAATGAGAAGATCTTAAATTATCCAATCCTACGAGGATCACACTTTAGATATAATAATGAACCTAATATGTTATCAGTCAATCAATAATAACATAACGGATTAACGAATTCTACACATATAAATCCATAATTAATCTTAATTAAATCATTTAATAGGTTTGTTCCGAAATCTCACTAAATTCGTATGTTACAAATTAATATGTTAGAAGTGTTGTAGTTTGGAAGCTCTATGCTTCTCCGCAAGCACTAATGAGAGTCGGGCAAGTTGCTAGAAGAATTGTAGGGTATACATAGATGCCAAGAGAGTTGGGCAAAATGAAAAAGGATGATCATGAAGGCGGTGAAATGAGAGTCAATTTTCTTCTTGACAAAGCAACTACAGGAACAGAAGACTTAGATCCAATAACTGGGCTTTAAAGGATGGGGCCTCTGAATTGCAATACAAGAAAAGAAAGTTGTTGTATAAACATATGTACTTAACAATGCGTCGGAGACTATTTCTTTGCTTTGACTCCTGCTAATGTCAATTGACTCCTTCAAATGATTAGGTCATTCTTGTTTTATATATATATTGTTTTTATTTTATTTTTAATTGATACTAAATATCTAATCTTAGATGATCAATTCGGTATCACAAAAAAATTTCACGACTAATCAAGAAGTATTTACAATGAGCAGTCCATCAATTCAGTATTCTTAGGTCAACTATCTATTAAAAAAAATTTATTTATTAATTCACTGTCTCAATTTTTAAATATCTAAAAAAACTATAAAAAAATCCAACTGCTATAGCATTATCCCGAGGCTAGCTCATTCTTGCTTTCAACTTGTTTGTTGAAAGTTCTAGCTATTGTGACCACATCAATCATTTAAGGTGGAGGTATAGGAATACAAGGATATACCTATGCGACATAGAGATAGAAAGAAAAGGACAAACAACAATAATAACAACAACAATAAACGATCATAGATTCCTAATTTTTATGTTTAATTAATTCAAGTTGATTAATAGAAGGTGGAGTAAACAACAAGTTAGTCAACAATAGTGTTTGTTGCATCTTGGGTTTGTAGGCAATCTCTGAATTGAATGGGTATAAATTATGCTTTGGATTTATATGATGAATCAGACCATCTACTTTCAGAATTTGTCAAGTGAAAGTTAGAATATTTACTCAATAAATATTATATTTATTTCTCTAATATTTATACATTTGTTCATATCACAATTAATTCAATTGACGTAATCATTAAAGGATGAAAGAAAAAAAGGTAATCAATCATTTTAGAGAGAACAAATAAGGTAATTTGCAAGTAAGGAAATATCAATCAATTTTTTTTGGTGAAAGGAAATAAATTTCTTTTTTCTTAATTTTCTTCCTTCCAAAATAAAACAACATTCTTTTTCTGAACTGGTCTTTCACTGTTCCTGGCCCAGTTCAGCAGATCTCTGATTCATTACCGGTCCAGCCCAATCTCTTAAAGGGTAAAAAAAAAAAAAAACTATTAAACCATTGCAATCAAACCGGATTAACGAGGGGGTGAATAAAACTGAATTAATCGATCAAATTGTTTTAATTTTAAAATTTGATTTGATTAATTTAAAAGTTTATTTTTTAATATATTAATTTTATTTTAAAAAGTACAAATTTTATTAAATTGATTAAGTTAAAAATATTAATTGACATGCTCATTTGATCAATCGACTACTGGATTAATAATTTAATCTGATTTTTGAAATTTTAATTATTTTAATTTTTGATCAAATTAATTAATTTTTATATAAAAAAATTCGACCATTCGATTTGTCAACCAAAAAAAATAATGAATTATGTTATTAATCAATTGCTTAATGTCGTGATTTATTGTAAACCGGAACGGTTGATTGGCCGGTGCTCGGTTTGGAAAAATCGGCGGAATGAATAATGCTGCGACGCTGACGCCACCATCACGTTTCGCATTTAATTAAATCCACCACCATCGCCCCAAAAATCCAAAGCCTCCTTCGTCTTCTCCTACCACTCGGATGGCGGAGCTCCGCGAACGGCTCCTCCCTCGGAAGCCCTCTTCCACCTCCGGATCTCACGAGCCCACCCACGGCCGCCGCCCTCTCTTCCAGGGCGTCGATTTCTCCGGCCTAAAGAAGCGCGGCCAGAGTCTCCGCTCCTGGATCCGCGTCGACGCCGCCACCGGTAACTCCCAGGTCATCGAGGTCGACAAGTTCACCATGATGCGCCGCTGCGACCTCCCCGCCCGCGACCTCCGCCTCCTCGACCCCCTCTTCGTCTACCCGTCAACAATCCTCGGCCGCGGGAAAGCCATCGTGGTCAACCTCGAACAGATCCGATGCATCATCACCGCTGACGAGGTGCTCCTCCTCAATTCTCTAGACAGTTATGTCCTCCAGTACGTGGTCGAGCTCCAGCGCCGTCTCGCAGCCGGCAATGGCGAAGCACTCTCCGGCGGGACGCCTTCGCCTGATGATCTGCCCTTCGAGTTCAGGGCCCTCGAGGTCGCCCTCGACGCCGCCTGCACCTTTCTCGATGCGCAGGTTCTGTACTTTCTCCTGTACTCAGGTCCTTTTCCTTTTCTTTTCTGCTTATTTTGTGATTCGATTCCCTTGCATGTATCCAGACTATGGCGTCAGGATCCCGATAAGCCAATTTAGGGCTTCAATTTTACTTATTGTTTTACTGTTTCTCCATTTCGCTTAGACGTAGTAGAAATGAAAATCTAAAATTAGGATTGAGATTGTTTTCGCAAAGTTCACATATTTGATGCTAAAAAAAATAGTTCAATTAATATTATATACAAATTATGTTTTTCTTTGTGTTACCATTGATTTGGAATTTGAAAACAAAAGACACCTTATGGGGGACGAATATGGTGGTCTTTGATATATCATTTAGTTCTGGTGGTATTTTTTAAATATTTTTCGTGCAAGCAATAAATTCAAGTAGTTGATTGATTAAGTAAAGAATGGCATCAGTTCAAGATCTAAAAGGGACTCATCTGCTAGTAAGAAAAGTAGTTCAGCTGGGAGAAGAAACGTATTTGTATTCCTTTGTGGATGTGGGAAAGGTGTTTTCTGTGGGTCTGTTGCACGCCTGGATTGAAGGCATACTATACAAAATATACTCATTTTTGCAAATGACATAATGTGTACCATTTCACAAAACAAAAACACTAAATACACTTAGTATACACGAGAACAGAAAGGATGGTCTGTATACCCTGTTTTTGATGTACACTATTAAACAAACAAGAACTTGGTTTGTGCATGAATAAGGATATCCTCGATTTGACATTCTTCACAAAGAGTGAAGCATGTAATATGCATGGCTTACCCCTTCTCAGAAGAAGCATTTGATTCTGTAATTTCTAATGGTTATGTATCTCTATGTTGAATCTCTATATCGAGGAAGTACCAACTGGCAACTGCTTCCAAAATCTGTCTACTAATCCATGTTCATATTTAACAGATACCCTGAATCTCTTATATGTAATCTAACTTCAAATTGCATAACTTCTATAGTGCACCTATATCTGAAAATGGTTGGTTCATTCCTCTCAACTTCCATCTACCATTAGATTTGATGAATCCCTTGTGGTAAAATGAACACATATGAACTTGTTGATTTTGTGTTTTGGACACTCCTTTTCCATCTGTCTTTTACAGATTTTCAGAGAAATGATAACCTGATATATTTTCATCCATAAAGTATATGTTAAGTTATTCGAAGTCAGTCATAGGAAAATCAGTTGTACCTTTGTGTTTTACTAATTACTTCTTTCAGTTTCTTAGGCTCTTGTAGCTTGTAAGCATCTAAGTTATAAATTTGCTCAACTGAACAAACGTAGCTTAATGTTGTAATTAGATAATATTTCATTTTCGTGATTAAATAAGTACTAATGGTGCGAATGAAAATTGCAAATATTTAGGCCGCAGAATTAGAAATTGAGGCCTATCCATTGTTGGATGAGTTGACATCTCAGATTAGTACCCTAAACCTGGAACGGGTTCGTCGCTTGAAGAGCAGGCTTGTTGCCTTAACTCGGAGAGTTCAAAAGGTATACCACAAGTTACTAGTTTAGTGCTAATTCTATAGGATCATCCCATTCCTGACTGTACACTGAACTTTATGTAGGTCAGAGATGAAATAGAACAGCTGATGGATGATGATGGTGATATGGCCGAAATGTATCTCACAGAGAAGAAAATACATATGGAAACATCATTTTTTGGTGATCAATCAATACATGGGTTTTCAGCTGGTGGTGCTGTATCTGCTTCTGCTCCAGTTTCACCTGTTTCTTCACCACCTGATTCTCGAAAGCTTGAGAAGACATTAAGTCTTGCAAGGAGCAGACCTGACAGCATGAAAAGTTCCAGCACCATCACAGAGAACATAGAGGAGTTGGAAATGTTATTGGAAGCTTATTTTGTGGTCATTGATAGCACCCTGAACAAACTGACTTCGGTAAGCTGTTATTCTACAGTGTTCTCCCTGGTATAAATTTGAGAAACTGAGCATTTGGTCTCTTGCACATTTTCAGTTAAAAGAGTATATTGATGACACTGAGGATTTCATTAACATTCAGCTGGTATGTAATATCCTCTTGATATTAAGACAATAAATGATAATTGCTCATTTATTTATATATATATATATATATTAGTCAAAGGTACCACGGCTAATTATATTTGTCATAACTTGTAAGATTTGATCAATAATCAATCAAAAATAATGACAAAAAGAAGCCTTTTCACATTTTAGAATTACTTCCTATTGGTTTATGGCATAAATTCCTCCTTTGTGAAAGATATAACTTGATACAATCAGTCAATGCCACTCAATATATAAGACGTGTAAGGGTGCATCTTATACAGTTTCAAATACATGAAAAGGAACAAGAACAATTCATGTGGTATTGTTATTCTATGCTATTTTAACGCCCCTTAAGCTAGAGCATGATATGCTACACTAATTGTTTAGTGAAGAACTTAGCAAGTTGTGGATCTTCAATTATGATCCTCATTTTATTTCATCTAATTCTCAACTACCCATATTGGTTAAAACTAACACTGTGAGTCGAGCACCAATATTCCCATTGACACTGCCAGCCACCTAAATCTTGTATCTGTGTCAAATGTTCGACTAAGAGTAACATAGATCTTCATACTTGGTGAAAGAAGTGGAATTTTCTTAACCATCAGAACATCTCTGTGAACAAACAATTTCAATAGGTTGTGCTAGCTCATTGAAGACTGGAATGCCAATAATGAACATAACAACTTGGAGATTACATGCATGATCACAGGATCTGTATAATTGAATTGAAATTTCTCCAAAGAGTGAATGCATAATTGTCAGCAATTTGTAAGGGTTAATCAATTCTGAATCTTTTCAATATTCTGAAATTCCTTGTAGTGGTATATGGCACAAATTCCTCCTTTGTCAAGGTTGTTCTCATTTCCTTTAACTTGTATTTGAATATCTTGCATAACTTTATACAACAACCAGTTGAAGTGGTGGAAGAAATAAAATTATGCAGTAAATAAGAGGCATTATAGACATTATGGGTGTAGAAATGCACGAAAATAAAAGAAAATAGTTATATGGGATTCCTTTTACATGTTATTTGAACACTCTTCTCAAGCTAGAGCATAAATATTACCACACAACTTTAAACTCAAAAGTAGAAAATGTGCTAGTTGTTTAGTGAAGAACTTAGCAAGTTGTTGATCTTATGTTGTTCAAAATGTTTGCCATAGAGCATATATGATTAAATAATATGTATAATTTATCTGAAACTCTTCCAAGACCAAATTTATCTATCAATTCATATATTATTGTGTGTGCGCCATAATAGCTCTTTATCTTTCTTTGGTATTGGAATGAAGCATCAAGAATCTATTTTTTTTCCATAGAACTAGATGTCCATACATCCTAAATACCTTAAAAGGAGTGTTTGCCAACTATACACCTACTAAGGTGTAAAGAAAATGAGGATAGTGGCAGTGAGCATAGTGATGGGAATAGAAGGTGGAACAAAATAGTATGTATTTTCCTTTAAAGGATAGAATCAACTGAAACAAAACTGCAATGAGGGAGAATAGTAACCCATAATCCTTGAGTTTTAGAAAGGAAGAGACATCAAACTAAGTTGGGGATTAACATGAAATGTATAGAGTGAACAAACAAAGAAAATGATCAATGGGAACTAATATGGCTCACAAGAAAGGAGGGAGCCCGACCATCAAGAGCAGACAATAGGTATATATATATATATATATATATACCTATTGTCTACTCTTGATGGTCGGGCTTTTAGGCAACCAAACACCATGTTTAAG
>JBBUKS010000017.1:9962781-9998092 GCA_038050645.1 Hedychium gardnerianum
AACAAAGAGTTTCCCTCTTTGCCTTTTTCTTGGCTTTCCATTGAGGATGGATCTTCATGGAGCTTGGCCAATTTGCTTCATAGCTCTTGGCATCTTAATATTCTACTATCTTGTACAAGAGATTGTTAGGTAATAAATTAACCAAGATTTTGGTTACCTTATCATTGGCCTCGGATCTCTTGACTTGCTCCTCCATTCACTTCTTCTTGAGGAGCTTTTCGTTGCCATTGATTGGAGCATGAAATCCCTCCATTAGAGCAAACCATTGCTCTATCTCCATCATGAAGAAACTTTCGACCCTTAACTTCCAAAGATAGAAACTTCCCAATTCAAAGGGTAGAGGTGCATGGATGTCACACCCTAATCCGTCTCGGAAATCCATTTTGAAGTTAGTTCTCTTAATGATAAGTCCTTTTGACTTGTTGAAATTAGAGCTTCTTCTTCAACCTCTTCTTCTTCCTCTAGCTCTTTGCTCTTTTCAGCGATTAGTCCAAAGAAGAGCAACCTCGCTCTAATACCAATTGTTAGGATCAAAAGGGAGCTAGATGAGGGTGATTAGCTCCAATCGCTTCTTTGAGTTGTTATTGCAGCGGAAACTTGAAGCGTAATGCTAACAACTCGATTTACTTGGTCTCCACCTCCTTGAGGTGACTAATCCAAGGGTCCAACTCTCAAGATCTCATCCACTATGAAATCACTCCTTCTAGGAAACAATCTAGAGGCGGAGAAGCCTCATACAAGCTCACAACCAAGAAATACAACAAGAATACAAGAAACAAAAACAAACACAATAAATACCTTGCTATTGATCTCTTGTTGCTTGGAAAGTGCCTCTTGATCTCTGGAAAGTACAGCAACACTTCTTCTCCAAAGCTTAAGAACTGGCATTTAGAACTGTGCTTCAATCCTTCACGAAAACCCTCTTTATCGCACTGACCTAGGGTTCTCAATCGATTAGGCTTACTCTTAATCGATTGTCACGTTAGATCCAACCGTTTAAACCTGCATAATGACTCTTTTTTAAATACTCAATCGATTGGTGAGCCATACTAATCGATTGATTAACCTCTAATCGATTGCCCAATCGATTATGAGGCTCATTGTTCTCTCGAGAACTAGGCTGAATCGATTGCCTCAATCAATTCACAAACCTTCTGTTTACTCGACAAACAACTCCCAATCGATTGAAAATGCCACAATCGATTAGCCAATCGATTTCAACACTCACTGTGCATTGTGAAAATTGCCTCCCAATTGATTAACCAATCGATTAGCATGGGCTGAATTGATTGACCAATCGATTCAGCCACTTACTGTGCTCTCATGATTTTTTTTCTCCCAATCGATTGGGAAGTTCTCCAATCGATTGAGGATGCCTAAATCGATTGGTCGATCAATTTCGATTCCTGTTCTCGCGAGAACAAATTCAATCGATTGCCCAATCAATTACCCAAACTTAACTCACTTGATTTGAGTGTGGGGTTCCCTTGCCCAACATCCGGTCAACCTTAACTTGTTGGGACTTCCCGTTGCCTAACTTCTGGTCAACCTTGACCTACTCGGGCTTCTTCACCAAGTGTCCGATCAACCTTGGACTTGCCATGCTTGGACTTTCTGTCTCGTGCCAAGTGTTCAACTCCAAGCTGACCCAACTTGGACTTGACCTAGTTCCCAAATCGGTTTGCCTAGTCCCACTAGGACTTCTCTCACATGCCAAGTGCTCAGCTCCCAGCTGACCCACCTTGGACTTGACCTAGTTTCCAACTTGGTTTGCCTAGTCCCACTAGGACTTCACTTGTGCCAAGTATTTAGCTCCCAACTAACATACCTTGGACTTAACCTAGTTCCCAACTAGGTTTGCCTAGTCCCACTATGACTTCACCTTGTGTCAAGTGTTTAGCTCCCAGCTAACCCATTTTGGACTTCATCTAATTCCCAATTAGGTTTGCCTGGTTCTCAACTAGGACTTTCACTGCCTAGATCCCAACTAGGTCTTTTATTTGTCTAGTCTCACTAGGTCTTCCATTTGTCTAGTCTCACTAGGTATTTTCTCTTGCCTAATCTCAGTTAAAACTTTCCCTTTCCTAGTCCCACTAGGACTTATACCATTTTCAAGTCTCTAATCAACCTTTGACCTACTTGACTTCATTTAACATATTGATCAAGCATCTAAACCCAAGCTCGAGTCCTCTCTAGCTTGGTCAACCCGGTCAACCCTTGACTCGGGGACAATTGCACCAACAAGATGAACTGAGTGAAGCAATATTCCCAACTTCTTGGTGGTCCATTTGTTGTTGTTTCGTTGGATTTTTATTGGATGGTCCATCTATTCTAGTTGAAATAAAAGAAAAGGCTGCCTGCATCTTAAAAACACTGGTAGTCTCAAGTTTGGTACACGATGAACTGTGTTTAGTCTTGCATAGAGCTCAGCAAAGGGACAAAATTCAATTAGACTGCGCTAAATTGTTGGGACAAATAGATGATGATGATGATGATGAACTATTATATATGGAAATCTTCTCATAGTTACCAGTTCCTTTCCTTTTCCCAAGTGCTTATTGTAATTATCCAGAATAAACCTTAGCAAAGAAGAGGAGAAGCAGAAGAGTATGAAAGAGAAAAGGAGTAGATGAGAGAAGAAGTGAATGAGAAGTAGTAATTTGAGAGAAAAAGAAAATTAGATTTCATAGAAGTACAATATTAATCCTTTTTATATAAATAAGGATGTTTAGAAAAGAAAGTGTTATGTAAGTTGTCTAGATTTTTGACAAGACTTAAAGATTTATGCAATTATTCAACATAAGTTCTCTAAATCTAATTCAAATTCTCTTAAAATTGAGCATCCTTTCCTTTGGATTACTTAAACAACTAAGAGAGTTCCAAATAATCTTTATTCTTAAGAGTAAGGTTGTTGAATTGTGGCTCAAATTGTGAATTGATTTAATGATTTTATGAATGATGAACCATATTGAATTGTGAATTGTAAGGCTTATGTTCAAAAGATATATATATTGAAAAAAAAGCCTTACTAAAATTTGTAAGAATATCCTATTTAACACCTATTATGATTAATAAAAAACATCGCCACAAATAATAAAATGCATTATATGACTATAGAGGGTAAACTTTAGATTCATATCTCTAAAATATTCCTAAAATTTCATCTATCTTTTGTATGACTTAAATGTTTGTTAAAACTGTCAAAAACATATATGTGTATCACTTTATATCCTCTTCACTTGAGATGTCATTATCCTCAACATCTTGATCATCCGCTAGTGAATGATCTATTGCTGAGGATGAGTGTCAAGTTATGACTTATGGTTGATGGCACATGAGGAAGATGCCCTTGAAGCCTTGGAATAGCGTGGCTGTCTGAGAGATACCTTAGGGTGGAAGATAAGGAGTTGTTGCTGAAGAAGCAACCATTATATGTGAAGGGCCATACACAACGAGTTGCTTCCAAAGAAGTAGCCTTTAGTGAGCCAAGGGTTAAAGCAAATAAAACATTGAAGTGTTGAAGATAAATCAAATAAAACGAGGCACGAGATTTTTTTTAACCCGAGATTAATTGTGCGGAACCGTATACCTACCTGATTACATATCTAAGTTTACAATTGGGAATCAATTGATTGGTATTGAATAGATTGGAATTGTATTGAATTGGCTGAATTCTTGACACAAACGCAATTCACCCATACAGTTTGAACTGTTTTAGGTGTGAATCAAATCAAATCGCGTGATTTGAATTGTAAATTATATGATTTGGATAACTATGCTTAAGAGTACAAAATCTTTATTTCTCAATTGGCTGAATTTGTTCTCTTGTATTTCATATATGTTTTAGCATACTTTCATCTATATGCATTGTACTTGAAGATACGTTGCTGCTCTCCAAACAGGTCTTTCCAGTCTGTTTTGGTAAAACCCTTTAGTACGCTTTTGCTATAATTTCAATGATGTTGGTCTGCAGTTAGGACAGACATGGTTTGATCATGATGATTTTTCTATTGCTGTTTTGTAATAGAGCCTTAATGCATGTTTTGCTCAATTCTTGATGTTATTATGCAGTGCCTTTTGAAGAGGATGAGAGAGATACAAGCATTTGGTTTCTCGATCACAATTACCATGAGGCAATGTTTTCTATGTTTAAGAGAATAAATGGTACTATTCTATTGAAACTTTGAATTCTCATGAAAGAGTAACTATATGTCTTTCCATGCCTTTGACAATCTTCCTTTTTGGTAGCCAAGGAGAATGTTGTAGGATGGTATAGCACAGGGCCCAAGCTGCGGGAAAATGATTTGGATATCCACGCTTTGTTTACTGAGTAAGATTGTCAAATCATAGACTTGCTTTGTTTGACAAAAAAAAACTTACGTTTTGTTGGAAACTCTTCTTTGTAGAAGCTTGCATTAGAGGTTTATGTAGCATTTCCTTGGTTCTTGTTAATAGAAGTAGAATTACTGGCTCACTCTGTATCTGTTCAAAAAAATGAAAAAGACTTGTACTTTTCTAGAATACCTGCTTTGCAAACTTGAATCTTATTTGTTTATTTGGTGTCTGTTTTGACAAATCTTACCAAATTGGAGATATTATGAAACAGTAGTCAGTTGGTTTTACATTAAAGAGTACTAAGAGAAAAATAAAAGCTGGACATTATTGCATATGGATGATTAAAAGTTTAGACATTTTATTTCTCCAATATCACCAACTCGATTATATTTGTCTTAGAAATAATAATTCTATGAGTGCAAGCAATTTGTGTGTTCTGCATCAATCTTATTCAATTTTTTTCTCTTTGCATTCCAGAGTGCTTTATAATGTGATGAACCTTGTCTGTTGATGTTAATTTCTTTTTTTCTTTAGCTGTTTTTGAGAAAAAAACACATTTAGTTGGCAATTGGCAGTTTCAGATTGATATTTATTCTCTCAAGCCTTGTGTTTCTCACTGCAGTTATGTTTTAAATCCTGTCTTGGTAATCATCGATGTGCAACCTAAAGAGCTTGGTATACCTACCAAAGCATATTATGCTGTCGAAGAAGTCAAAGAGGTGACTGTGTAATCTACTGAGTTTTAAAATATTGTGCCCTTTTCTACGGATTGAGTCCTAACAATTTTCAATGTGCATTTGATCACAGAATGCCACACAGAAAAGCCAGAAGGTGTTTGTGCATGTGCCTTCAGAAATTGCTGCTCATGAAGTTGAGGAAATCGGTAACTGAGCCATAATTCTTTTAGTTATTTTAACTTCTTTAGTTATTAGTTGAATACCAATTTGAATGGCAGCATTCCACTCGTGAAATAAAAGTTAGGAATGTGCTTCTGTGGCCTAATATCTCTGTTTGCAGGAGTGGAGCACTTGCTGAGAGATGTCAAGGATACAACAATAAGCACCCTAGCAACTGAGGTTATATTCTGCACTGTGCTCATCATTCTTTGTAGTTGTTAAAAGTTTTTTTTTCTCATTGCAATATTAACAAGATTCTAAATGTGAATTCATAAGCATTCATGACTTGAAGATGATATTTACAATTTGCAAACTTTGCTATATATCATGCAGGTCACAGGCAAACTCGCAGCACTGAAGGGGCTCGATGCAAGGTTACATGAGATACGTGGTTATCTAGAACTTGTTATTGATGGGAAGTTACCTCTGAATCATGAGATATTATACAACTTGCAGGTTATCAAGCATTTTTCTTTGTTTAATTTTCTATGTCGAAACTTTAGAAACACATCCACCAATCTATTTGAAGTCTCTCTATACTGAAGCATATACTGGTTCAATAAGATTCCTGTTCACTGTGTTAAAAGTTCAAATACCTTTTCTTTTGCAGAACATATTCAATCTACTTCCGAATCTTAATGTGAACGAGTTGATCAAGGCATTTGCAGGTAACGCCCTTGCAAACCAAGTGTAGAAGTGTGGTTAACCTTCCTTAGTTTGAATTTTCACCCCGTCCCTCAATTTTTTTGCAGTGAAAACAAATGACATGATGCTGGTTATATACCTTTCTTCCCTCATCCGGAGTGTTATTGCACTTCACAATTTGATAAACAACAAAGTGAGTTAAGTTTATCATCATGTATTTACTTACTACATATATACCCTTTTATTTCGCCGACGAGGACCTTCCATGTTACTCAAATTTGGCGATGGATATAAATCTTCTTTGTAGACCACGACTAGCAAACATCTGATGTGACTTCATTTGGTGATTCTAGATGCTCAACAAGGAACATGAGAAAGCTGAAGACTCCAGACCCTCTGCGACGGCTACCGTGAGTTAGGATTCTTTTGGCCTGGCCTTCCTGATCGATCTAATGTTCATCCTCTGTTGGCGTCGCATTTGCATTAGAGCGTTTCAGAAGTGTATCAGAAATGAATTGGATACGAGGTGCATGCCTATGTACACTCTGAAACAGGTTCATTTGGTTTGTTGCTCTTTAAACTTCCAAAGCAGTATGACCGGTGGGCTACGTTCTGGAGGGTGGCCTCGGTGCGCCACCAATTGACACGTGGAATATGTTTTCAGAATTTTGATTTGTTTTTAAAACCCTAATGCCCTTCCAATAAACTTTTGTAGACAAGAATTTCCCCTTGCGTTGTGCATGCATGGATTTGCCAAATTGACATTGACTTCTCGTTGACTTTAATGTGTTTAGCACTGTTTTTATTTAATAAAAAAAACAGCTATATTAAAAGAATTAAAGAGAACATCGAAGTCAAACAACATTTTGCCTGCGACAAATTCGAATTAGTCAATTGGCTTGTATATTTATAAAAGTATTTTTGATGTAACTAGATTCAAAGAAGTCAGTTTAAATTAAAAGTTGTATTCTATATTGTAAATCATCTTCCAAAAAAGCAAAAAAATTAAAGAGTAAAATAAAAAAAAGAGAGTATTATTTAATAACTTTTTTTATCAATAAGCTATCATTTGGGAAAACCGATGAGAAAGTTTCTTGAATTACAGATTTGGCTTAAATAGGTTGAATAAATTTTAATAATATGTTTTTAAAAAGGTACTTTACTGATTATTTAAATAAATTTCAAAAAATTAAAATCCATATGATATTTTTTTATGAGGAATTTAATCTTATAACTCTTGCAACCTATTTTTTTTTTTTATGATATCTCAACATCCATTCAACTAATTGAATAGTTTATTAGTTTGTAAAAAATATTTCAAATGGATTTTTCCTTTTTTTAAAAAAAAATAATAATCAATGGAGGTGGAATCAAACAAACCTATAAATAGTTTATGTAACGGCAACAATGCCGAGAAAATTGGCTCATCGTTGTAGAAAGCCTTTCTTCTCTCCTCTCCACTGCGCTCCCTCTCTCTCTCCCCCTGGCGAATCCTAGAATTTGATCTAGAGTAGCACCCTGAGTTTGAGGGTTGCTGAGATCTGTATCGAGCTGCCCCCATTGCACCCCGCCTCATCGATTCTTTCAGTGCCCTTGCATTTTGTTGTTCGCCCCTCATCGCCGCTTTGTTCTGGATCGGAAGAATGGCTGAGGAGGAGTACCGGTCGGTTCAACTCATAGACGGAGAAGGAGAGTTCAACGATGCTGGCGTTGAGCATTTCATGAAGACCACGAGGCTCGCCGAGTGTGGGCTCTCCTATGCCATGGTCTCCATCATGGGACCCCAGAGCAGCGGTGAGATTACCTTGGCGATCTATTTGATCCCGTGACGCATTTTAGTTTTTGGAACATAGTTTACCAAAAAATTGATCTTGATTGGTTTTCAATGTTGTCGTCCTCTCTGCGTATGACAACAGTTTGACGATTGTTCTGTTTGAGCAGGGAAAAGTACTTTACTTAATAAACTTTTCAAAACTGACTTCAGGGAAATGGATGCATTACGGGGAAGGTATTGATACTTCCTCCTGTGCTTGAGAAAATTGGTTCACTGGATTTCATTTATTGGAACTCTTTGTTTAAGATGAATGTCTCGCTTTCTACTTTCTTATCAGGAGCCAAACTACCAAAGGTATATGGTTAGCAAAATGTCAGGGAATAGATCCTTGCACAATTGTGATGGATTTGGAAGGTACTGATGGAAGGGAAAGAGGAGAGGTAAACTTGTATTTTCATTTTGTATTTTTTTTTATTGCTCTACATTTATTTGGAAACTATGAGTGTCCAAATTGTAAAAGGAGAATTTTCATCTTGAGCCTAAAGTTCATCTCGTTTTCAAAATCCGTCTTTGGAGTTTCTAAATCATCAAGATGTCCCTGGGGATTTCTAACTTTTGTCACTTCACTCCCTCTTAACTGTTAACAATGTTAATTTATCTAACAAGATAATTAATGATGTTGTTGATGGGTCACATATATGTCACTTCATTTTTCTAGCAAATAAAGCAATGGTATTAATTGTTAGGGGTGAAACGACAAGAGTTTGGAAATTTTAGGAGGGTGGCTAGTTTGACAATTTGAATCTTTTGGAGGGTAAAACAAAAAAATTCCTCCACTTTGCTCCATTAAATTAATCACATTCATTATTATATGGTGTGACTAGCCTAGATAAAACAACACATCTAGAATATCTGAGCATAAATAAACATTTTTATGTCCTCTTCCATGTGAATAAGTAACAAGTTATTGAAGAAATAGTTCCAACTATTGTGTTGGTCATATTTGTCTTCTCTCTCCATTGTAGTTATGGAAGAAATGTTGGTAAAATATCCTATCTGAGGCGCACCCTACTTAAAATCATCCTTCCAATTGATCATCTTACGATTATTTCATTCGTATACTTCTTTTATTTTTTCAAAGAGATCAGTGCCATTTTGCACTTTATCGTGAACAAATGTTCCTATTTTCAGGATGATACTGCGTTTGAAAAGCAAAGTGCACTATTTGCGCTGGCAATATCTGACATAGTTTTGATAAATATGTGAGTTGAGTTTTATCTTTCATTTCAACTCATTTAGAAATCTCTCTTATATAAGAGTATAGCACTGTTCTTGTGAAGTTTACGAAGTCTAGCTAGCTTCCTCTGTTGATAAAGTTGATTTATCCAGGTGGTGTCATGATATCGGCCGAGAGCAAGCTGCTAACAAACCCTTGCTAAAAACAGTATTTCAGGTATCTTGTATCTTTTGCTAATCTAGTGTTGGCTTATTCTGATAATTCATGCTGATATAATATGACATGGGGCATTTTATGCCCATACCTAATGGTGTATAATCTAGTTAACTTTTTTAAAATCAATTTATATAATGTTAAGTTAAAATATATTGCTAAATTTATATGACAAAAATTATATTTTTAAAATGATCTTATTTAATATTTTTTATCTCCACTATTCATGTTTGGGTTGTGTGGATTGTGCTACTACATTATCTCCAATGTTATCTATCCTTTGACTTCTCTTATAGGTCATGATGCGTTTGTTCAGCCCTCGCAAGACCACATTGCTCTTTGTTATCCGTGACAAGACAAGAGTATGATGACCTGCACATATTTCTTATTTGTTTTAAATTTATAGTCAGAAGTACTAATATTTTTCTTCACGGTCATTGTAGACACCACTGGAAGCTTTGCAACCTGTTCTAAGAGAGGATATACAGAAGGCATGTTGTCCGATCTTCTGCATTATAGATTTTACTTTTTCTACATTGCCATTCACAGTTATTGTTGCTATTGTTAGCAGATATGGGACAGTGTTTCCAAGCCTGAGGCTCAAAAAGACACAGCTCTCAGTGAATTCTTTAACGCAAGTTTCTTCCTGCAAAGAATTTTGTTTATGATTAAAAGCATATTGACTTGTATATCTGATAACTTCAGTTCCCTTAATCAGGTTGAGGTCACTGCATTATCTAGTTATGAAGAGAAGGAAGATCAATTTCATGATCAGGTATAAGGTTTTCTCTCTTCTTTCCTTACTAAAAACATATATCTTCATGAACAATTTTCTGATAACAACAAAAAGTTCTCACTTAGTACTCTAGATATTGGGTTTTGGTTTTGGTTTTAAGTTTTAAATGTACTTTTACTCATGTGGTTGTTCAAATAATATGTTTATAAAATTCTCTGGTGAATGTATTTCTCTACCATAAGTGACAGGTTTATATCTAAGGTGGGACGAACACGGCTGAGTATTCTACATAATTTAATTAAGATTTATAGAATTTCTTTCCAAACAACAGGCAATCTTTAATGCTTTCCTTAAAAAGAATTACTATCATTTTGTCCCCCTAAACTCAGGATCTTACGTCTGCCACTGAAGACTTAAATCCAAATATAGCTCTCATGTATTTCTATGGTAAATAACAGAGTATGATCTAAATTTTTATTTTTTGAGCATTTGCTGTGTAACAGGTTGAAGAACTTCGACAACGGTTTGTGCATTCGATTGCCCCAGGAGGACTTGCAGGTGATAGAAGAGGTGTTGTTCCTGCTTCAGGGTTTTCCTTTAGTGCGCAACACATATGGAAGGTCGTGCGTGAAAATAAGGATCTTGATCTTCCTGCTCATAAGGTACAGTTTTACATCACACTTGTTCAGCTGCTTAGATAAATTAAGGTTGGCAATATTATATAATACTTGATAACATGACACGACAGTAATACCCAAATCACTTCATTTGTTGTTTATTTTTAACTGCGTTTGGTAGGTCATGGTCGCAACAGTTCGTTGCGAAGAGATTGCTAACGAGAAGCTCAGTCACTTAACCTCTGATGAGGTGACATTAATCATCAAGTTTCCATACATATGTTGCTGTCTCAAAGTTATCCATGAAAATCTGATATTTTAGTAGCGCTTCAGAAATGGCTGGAGTTAGAGGAGGCAGTGCAGTCTGGTCCAGTTGCTGGCTTTGCGAAAAAGCTTGAAGCTATTCTTGATGCTTATATAGAAGAGTATTTTTTCTAATTATATCTCTTATTTTCTTCTTCATGATAAACATAAACAAATATCTCATCATCTCTGATCCATTCAACTCTGATGCAGATATGACGAGGAAGCTGTCTACTTTGATGAAGGTGTCAGGACTGCAAAGAGGAAGCAACTTGAGTCCAGAGCTTTGCATGTGAGATAATAGACTATATAATTTTGCCTCGGATACGTTCCTGATTAATCAGATTCTTTTCTATTGGAACAAATACCCTTGTCTGACTCCAGAGCCACAATTCTATTCTAAAAAGTGCTTAAAAGTCATGATATTGTTTAAACTACCATGTTAAAATAGAATTATGACACCTTTAAATGGTAGCACCTGATTAAATAGAACCGTGACACCTGCTCTTTAGTGGTAGAAATAGAATCGTGATACATGCTTGCTTGTAAATTTGCTTTAAGATTAGGGCAAGAGAGTTTATCCCTATGTTATTGGAAATTCTCCTTTATTTGATGCTCGATAAAAGGGGCTTCATATAAAGTTTATCCCCTTATTGCCAGCTAAGTTGGAATTGTCTTAGTGAAAGGAATGTATTTTACTTACTTTAATGATATTTAAAAGGACTGAATTTTCTTACTATTGATCCATGAGTTCGTGTATTATGTTCATCTTTGTGGCCCCTCGCAGCTTGTGCATCCTACTTATCAAGCATTGCTTGGACATCTACGTTCAAATTCTATGGAAAAGTTTCAAAAGGATATGGAAAGTTCGCTGAATAGCAGGAAAGGATTTGCAGCATCTGTTCGAGACTGTATTGAGTCCTCTATGTTTGAGTTTGATCAAGGAAGTTCAGGTAACGCCCAAAAGAAACTGTGATTGAAACTATATAATGCTTATCAATTTATACAATTTGATCTTTTACCTTCAGATGCTACTATCAGTCGCACCGACTGGGATGCCTCCAAAGTCCGAGAGAAGCTTCACCGTGACATCAATGCTCATGCAAATTCTCTTCGCAATCAGAAACTCTCTGAATTGACTAAGCACTACGAGGTCAATCAATGATTTCACTTTGTGATCTGAATTCTCCAAATTCTAGTGTTGAAATTCCTTTTCCTATGGTGTTTGTGTTCAGGACAAGTTAACAGAAGCACTTGCTGAACCAGTGGAATCTCTATTTGAGGCTGCTGGCAATGATACTTGGGCATCAATAAGAAATCTTTACCACCGTGAAACCAGGAATGCCGTCTCAGAGTTCTCCACTTCCTTATCTGGGTTTGAGCTAGAAAAAGTTACTTTTGATGAGAGGATCACAAATCTGAAGGAATTTGCAAAAAGTGTCGTCGAAAAGAAAGCAAAAGAAGAAGCAGCTAAGGTTCTGATCAGAATGAAGGATAGGTAATTAATAAACTGCTTACCATATCTGTACTCACTACTGTTACCTATTTCTGAGATTCTATGGTGTTAATTTTCAGGTTCTCAACAGTGTTTAGCCATGACAAAGATTCCATGCCTAGGGTTTGGACAGGAAAAGAAAATGTGCGGAAGATCACAAAGGATGCTCGTACATCGGTACTTCCAGACCTTGTGTAGATAAATGGTTTCAAAATTTTCAAGCTACATCCGCTACAAGGGACAGTTCTACTACTGTGCAGGCTCCTTTCATGGCTGATCATGTGAAGGGATGCCTTGGAGTTGTGAACCCATAGAGGTTTGCTTAAGATTCATGCAAACCTTTGCTTTATGACATATGCGCATAAAGAACGCCTCTTCACATGATCATCCATGAAGAGGATTTGCACAGTATAACTGTACCATTAAAAGCCCTAAACTTTGGGATACATTTGACAATCAACCATCTGTATAAATACTAAGATTTGAAGATTGTATATTCACTGTCATGATGCAGGCTCTGAAACTGTTGGCTGTGATGTGTGCCACTCGTTTGGATGAGAAACCAGACAAGATTGAATACACTCTAATGTCAGCACTTATGGATGCACCAACTGCACTTGGACGAAGAACTGTAACATCAATGGATTCACTCGCTTCAAGCACATGGGAAGAGGTATTTACTTTGTGTGCAATGAATGACATGAAAGAGTGCAAGACAGCAATCTAATGTAAGTCTGGAATTTTGTTCAGGTTTCTTCATCTAACACATTGATCACCCCCGTGCAATGCAAGTCTTTGTGGAAACAATTTAGCACAGAGACTGAATATACTGTCACACAAGCAATATCTGCTCAGGTACATATACCTGTGTTTTTCTTTGGGTACTGGTTTTATTTTTTCCCGCCTTTTTGTTTCTTGTTCTATATCTTCTGAAAATTTTGAGTTTTGAACTTGCTCAGAACTGATTTTAGTTTGGTCCTTTAAAAGTGGTATTACTATGTTCATAATTCTTCGGAAAACAGATTATACACACATATTTGCATATATTAGCTCAAACAAGCATCAATTACTTCAAACAACAAGGAAGACGACCAAGGTATGATGCCTTAATCACGGCATTGAAATGATTAAGCACAGTGGATCACTTTTTCTATGTTTCATGATTCAGAATTCAGAGTCACGTAGTTAATTAACGATGGCAGGCAATTTTTCACCTTCTTTTCTCAAAAAAAAAAAAAATGTAACTATATAGTTGGTTTAGTTACTCAGATTTATTTTATTCACCTCAGGAAGCACATAAGCGCAGTAACAGTGTGCTACCTCCTCCATGGGCAATACTTGCAATTGCGATCCTTGGTTTCAATGAGCTGATGGTGCTCATGAGGTCTTTGCTTCCATTTACTTTCCCTGCTGCTTGAATCTACTTCACAAGCTATAAATTAACAGCTTAAACTTTCATTATTTATCTCATGCTGATTTTTTTATGAGCAGGAATCCTTTATATCTATTGCTGCTTTTTGTTATGTTCTTGGTGTTCAAAGCTCTATGGGTGCAGCTAGATGTCGCTGAGACATTTCAGCATGGCATAGTAAGTAAATTCCGACATGTTTCAAATGTACAAAATCGAAAGCTTGGCATTAAGTAGACAGCCTTACCATTTAGCTGTTTTTCAAGGTTCATTTAGTATACATTTTCAAGCTTAGACTCATCCTTGATTTCAGTTTCAGAACTCATGCCAAAAAGAACTTGTAGTCAGGATTACTCATAGTTCAAATTATGAATGCTGATCTTGTATTGATGAATCTGATACTTTCCTAATTCAGCTCCCCGGCATTCTCACAATATCAACAAGATTTCTCCCCACAGTCATGAACCTTTTAAGAAAACTTGCTGAGGAAGGTGCTCAACCTCCCACTGCTCCACAGACCACCCAGAACAATCCACCCTTGGATGCACCAAGTTTTCGAAGAGATTCGCAGAGGCATGCTCCTCCTCCACTCACGACCCCAGCACCCGACGTGCCATCTTCCTCATCGTCTACGGTTTCTTCTCCCAGAAGTGGTGTGGAGTATCCAGAGACTAAGAAGCACTTCGTGGAGGTAGACACTGAAGCCAGTTATACATCATGAGTGAAGAAGGTCCAACAATTAGCTTTCTGAAGCATGATCGTCGACATTAAGTAAACACTACATTATGCAAGATGTTTGTGCCACCAAGTAGATGATGTGTGTGTTTTTTTTTCTCTTAATCACTGAATGTTATTTTCTTCTGTTTTGTATAGATAGAGACTTATCCATTTTACCCAAGTCAGTGATTCAATCAAACAATATATTCAAACTCTTGCTTTTACTTGCTGTAATCTATCCCTTAGAGATTTGGTATTGTTGAGGGGAGGGAGGAAAAAAAACTAGAATGAAAGGGATCTTCATGCTCAATTCGCGCGAAGAAACCTTGTACAAAGTTGGATCGCGAAGACCTCTTTCAACTAGTATTTTACAATACTATTGTAGAGTTCTCAGCTTGGTTCGATTCATCGATGCTAAATGTAAGTTCTTTAGTCTTGCTCATTAGTTTCTTTGATATTTTAGAGCATAAGAGTAGACCCAAGATTGTATGAGTTAGTTAAAACTTGATTTTACAATATAATTTTTTGATGTTTTATAAATTTAGCACCAACTTTCATTTTACACAAAAAAAAATAAAAATTGTAAATTGATTAAAATATTAACACAGTATTTATTTCAGTAAAAGAATTAATCTCTAGCCATTAAACTCGACATACGTTTATATTTTATTTAATTAAAAGTTTAAAAATGTGCAATATTTTAGTTGATTTAGCAATCAAACCAAATAAAATTTATATCCACATTTTTATTTTTGAATAAAAATAAAGACGATTTTTTATTCGACAAAAAAAATTATCTCTTCAAATTATTTATTTAAACAGGTAATCTTAGATAACGATTTTTCTAATCCAACAGAATATTAAATTGCTTACAGCCCTAACGAATCCCTTCGACCTTCCAGAGAAGTCTTTCCTTCTCTTTCCCTCTTCTCCGTCCTCTCGTCCGGTCTACGCGACTCCGGCGTCGTCCTCCTCCCGGGTTTGCTGGAGAGCTATCGAACGGTCTCCGGCGAACGACTTTGTCTGCGCAGCCGCGCCGCGAGATTTGGCCATCCACCAAAGGGGTCGTGGGAGCACAACTTATGGCGGAGAAATTGGCACCGGAGAAGCGCCACAGCTTCTTCAATGGCGGTGAAACCTCGATTTTCTCCTCAGAGTACTTGTGTACTTGCTCCGTTTTTTTTTTCTTCCATTGATTCCGAATGCCTTTCTCATCTGGTGATGATTTTGATCCTTTAGAGCAGAAGGTTTTCGAATGGGATCAAACCCTAGACGAGGTCGACATGTACATCGACCTCCCTCCGAACGTTCCCAAAAAGCTTTTTTACTGCAAGATCCAGTCCGAACACGTCGAAGTGGGGATCAAGGGGAATCCTCCTTATCTCAATGTATGTATTTTATCTTATTTTTATGAGATTGATCGTTGTTTCTACACTTTTTTGGCTCAATGAACTGGTTGCTTTTCAGCACGATCTCGCCTGCCCTGTGAAGACTGACTCGTCTTTCTGGACCCTTGGTAATACATCCATGTTCTTCTTCAATCTCGATATTCTTGTCTGTAAGTTTCTTTTTATCACCACTTCCAATTTTCATAATAATTATTAATATTCTAGGGTAATTTGAAGTTGATTTGTTGGACATTATTTACTAACACAATGCATGGATTCAAACATGCGTGAATAGGAACAAATGGTATGTAGATTGTGCGATGTATTAGTATAATGGTAGTCAATTTTCAAAAGTGTGGGGATACGTTCATCTGTATGAAAACTACTAGTCATTTTACAGGTAAGCTCAAGGATGTCAGTCATCAGCACATTCGAAGCTTCTAGGATTCATGCTTCTTTGCATTGCTTCTTGTATTCTTGTAATATTTGGATCCTGACAACACATAGCATAATGATACATATATCACCAGAGCACTCTCAAAAGAAGTCTGACCTTTCTCTTTTAACTTGCGAGTCTCAGTTTGTTCTAATATTTGAGGATGCTCGCATGTCTGTGCTATTGGCGAGATTTGTTTCTTTGGATTGTGGACAGGTAGATCTCACAACTTGTCCTCTTAACAGATTTGTTTGGTTGGGCATGATCCTGCAAATATAAATATCTGGAAGATGTTTTTAAGATTATTGATGTTTAATATTAGCTAGAGAATAAGGCTGTCATTCTCTAGCTAAGCAGGACGAGGATGAGATCAACAGACTATGAGAAAGTGGGGATCATGGTTGGAGTATTATTGCATGTTTATTGAAGGGGGTGGACTTCAGGATTTCAAATGTTGAAATAATTTGGCACAAGCTACACTTTTATTTTGTCTGAAGGATCTCAATTGTTGAAATAATTCAGCACAAGCTACACTTTTGTTGTAGGAGACAAAAGTTATCTACATTAATGAACCCCCACATAATTTATAAATTCCAAAATGTGACAATCTTATTCTGCTGCACAAAAAGGATATTTCAGATACTAACCATGAGATTCAGGTTGAAAGTGATCCATCAATGCAAAATATCCTCCCTGAACAGAGGAAGCCTAGTTTAAGAGATTTCTTCCTCAATACTTGTATGTACACGTCGCTATATTGCCATGCTATCCTTATTACACAAAGTCAAATGCTTTTGAATAAAATCTTTGTACCATTAATTTTTGGACAAGAGAGAGAGAGACATGAAAACCAAGTGTTGTTTGGTCTAGTGGTAAGCTAGTTAATTTGGAGGGCTTTCCATCAAGACAAAGGTTGGGTTTGAATCTGTATAGCAGCAATTCTGAGAAAGGTTTATTCTTGTCTCTTCCGCTTGGATAATTATGAGCTTTCCAAAAGCTAAATAGTTGCAAACTTATGAAATGTTGGAAAAGCCATTTAAGTTGGTTTTGAATTTTAGACTGTCGGCATTGTTTGAGCTAAGCAATGCATATTAGTGATGTCATGAGGGGCAGAAAAAGCTCCAAGAAATATTTTTAGATACAGCAGCAAGCTATGAATTAGTGTTATCTGTTTAATTGATGATATACATCCTGTGTTCTTCGACCATCTTCTTCTTTAAATGTCTGCATTCACTATGAAAATTAATAGTCGTTTTTGTTGCCTTCACAAAAATAGAGGACGAAGTCATGCACGTTACACTACAGAAAAGGGACAAAGGAAAAACTTGGTCATCTCCCATACTCGGTCAAGGTTTGCTGGATCCATATGCAGCGGATCTGGAACAGAAGCGCCTTATGCTGCAGAGGTTTCAGGAAGAGGTAAAAGCATTGTTGTGGATTTCTATATGTATATTTACTATGATCTTGATTCCTGGTAATACATATTTGTGTAGGCTAGTGGATAAACTAAAATGCAGAGCACCTAACTGTAGTATTTACTCCATTCATCAATATCACTCTGAGTTAAAAGTATAAATATCATGGAAATAAATTCAATCTTTAATATCTTTCTTTTTTTGTATTTATTTATTTTCAATTTGCAGAACCCTGGTTTTGATTTTTCCCAAGCTCAGTTCAGTGGGACCTGCCCTGATCCGAGGAGCTTCATGGGTGGCATTAGCTAAGCATACTGTGGAGGTGATTCCACTTGCTTCTTCTTTCTTGTTTTTAGACAACCATGTGTGATCCCTTAAACTTTGTCATGGTACTAATGATCTGATTAATGGTTCATCAAAATTATTGTGTATGACACTAGATTGCATTAATAGTTTCAAATGTTATTTCTCTTTGCATCTTACAATTTGAGCCTAACATCAAATTTGTGTGTATTTTATTGCATGATGATGGTTTACTATTGGAGAACATATATTAAGTATATAAAATTACAAACACCATCAAAATAATTTACACTTAAACTTGAAATGATTTGAATTGACATGAAGATGGAAAAAGGGTCAATTATAATTATAATTATTAAACTTTTAAAAAAATAATTTACTTAGTAAATAGGTTAATTTGTTTATATATTTGAGTTATATTATTATTATTGTATTTATTAATCATATTTTAAGTCGAACTAAATAGTATCTTGGAGGAAAACATATCTAAATATTTCTGTTCACTTTCAATTTCATTTTCTTATATCTTTTTTAATCGATTAGTTTTAAATTTTTTCCCTTCTAGGAAACTTTCTTTCCCTCAAATGAAATATAAATTAGAAGAATATTTTCTAGTCATAAGGTCTGTTTTCTCTTTTTCCCTCGTGAGAAATACAGAATTAATCAATTCGCACTCAAATTTGTATGACTCTGATCGGACGAGAGTAAGCTGACTAAAGTTTAACAAATTTCAGTGCAATTTAACAATCTTAAAGTTTAGAGAGATATTTTTTTTATAAATTTCGATAAGTATTTGAATTCTGAGGGATGCTATTAGTTATACTGCGGTAACACTGCAGAACAATTTCTAGCATGAAAATGAATAGCTCACTAATACAAGGAGAAAATAGATGAAGGATCCATTAGGGAGGTCATGATTCATTAATATCATTAAGTACAAGATTTATAACAGTGATATTGATTAATGGAAACATAAAATCATTAAATACAGATAATTAAGCTTCACTACTTTCTTACATAACAGGAAAGCCACCATATACAAATTCTTAAATTAGTCACTTCAGCATAACTACTTCAAGCAGAGCATATAAAGCCATTAAAGACTAAGCATGGAAGAGGTTAGTCACTGTTCCCTGCTGGCCTCAAACAGCCACAGGAAGAACCTTCATTCTGTCTCCTGCTGTTTCTCCTTCCATAGATGTATTCCCTTAAACGAATCCCGGTTCTTCGTTTGATCATTCTCATTCTTTTATTTGTATTTCCATCCTCAGATTTCAGCAGACCATATTGAATTTTCTTCATCTCCAATTCCAACCTTCCAATTTTTTGGGATATCTTTTGTGCCCAGTCAGAGATCTGCTTCTGCCTTCTGCTGCCGCTAACCTTTTTCTCCGGCTCATCGGCAGGAGATGCAGAAAAGTCCTCTACTTTTTTCATCAAATTACCATTCACTTCAATGAGCTCCAAGATGGTTCCCTCAGCACCTTTCAATTGTGCGTTGAGAGCATTGAACTCTGATCTAGTAGGCTGGTTGATCTTTTCAGTTTCCTCCATGTTCTTCTGCAATTCTTTTATGCTTGCTTGCAGAAGCAACAACCTCTGAGTATCAGAAAAGAGTCTATCTAAGACCTTTCTATGCCAGTCCTGGCGAGATTCTACCTTTTTTGGGAGCTCTAGCTTGTCGATGCACTCTTTCTCAAATACCAGTCCGACTGAATGTGTGTACTTTCCTTCCACTTCTTCAGTTTTGTAGCATGTCATGTCCTTGATTAGCACAGGATCTTTCTGATTCTGGGTGCTGCACCCCTCTTCATATTTACCCCATAGCTCTGTGGACTCACCAGCCTCTTTAGAGTTTCTTAGTCCACGAGAAAGGAAATCCTTCTTGTACCGTGAAGAATTCAAAATAATATCGAGCTGTATGTCACTCATGAATTGTTTATATTTTGATCTAGCAATGTCATTGTTGGAGACTCTCTTCATTTTTAACTCTTCAATCTCTTTCCACGCAGCATCCAAACTAGCACTTGAATCTAATCGTTTGAGCACTACAATATTTCCCGTATCCATCACCGCCTCCTGCAGCAGTTTCACCTTGTTGTGCAAATCTTGCAGTTTTTGAGTTCCTATAGGTCCAGAGGCACCAAATTCTTCCTTATGTTCTTCTTGGTCCCTCTTGGTATAAGGAGAAGACTGATACTGATCATCCTGAATACACGATTGTATCATCAGACATCCAGAATCTATTTTGCTTGGTTCTTAGAAAACTTACTGCAGTATTATGGACACATCAAAGAACTTTGTTTAACTAATAATGCATTTTTCACTTTATCAAAGGAAAGAGTGAAGATACCTCCTCTTTTGACGGATTTATTGAAGTAGAATATCGCTTCACAAGGGAAAGTGTAAGATCTTCTAGGATAGTAATGTCATCCCATAAAGACTCCAAAAATAGTGAATACTCATTCAAGTCAGTTCTTAGTCGAGTACTTTCTCCTTCAAGGATAAAAATCTTTTTCTCCAACTCCTGAATGGTTGAATCTTTTACTGCAATTTCCTCTTTAAAAATTTCCATTTGTTCTTTGGCAGTAACAATTCTAGAATGATTGACCTCATACTGGACTTCTAGCAAATCTCCTCTGCACTCTTTCCAGTTAGAGGAAAAATCCTTCAGATGTGTGTTTTCATCTTCAAGCATTACTATTTTCTCATTGACAATCTTGTTCTCCGCTTCAAGCTTGCTGTTCGCGAAGCAGAGATTGTGGTTTTCAGTACTCAATAGATTGATGGCTGAATCTCTCTCCGAGATAAGACTCCTATACACCACAGAAAGGCAGTCCAGAGCGATAAACTCCACAAGAACATTGTTCTCCTCTTCCAGTTTGCCATCATCTATCAAGTTATGTAGCTTCCTGCAAAGAGAATTATTTTCCTCCAGTACCTTAAAGGAATTAGTTTGTAATGTGCTGTGAGATTCTTGTAGACAAGTAAGCTGTCTGAATAGCAAATCCACTTCAACTTTCAATGCTTCCTCTCGTTGGCTGCTTGTCTGCATCTCCTTCTTCAAAAGTTCGCTCATCTCAAGGATTTCATCATTCTTGCATTTTATCTGGGTAAAATTTTCTGCTCTTACTTCAGATTCTCTCTCAAGAAGAGTCTTTTCTTCTCTCATATCTGTTACATAGTTCCCTAACTGCTGTAGAAGGTTGATGGCAATGGATTTCTCCTGAAACAATTGCTGCTTTTCATCCTGGACCTCTGAAATAGTCTGTTGCATTTGCTTCAATTCATGCAAAATAAACTGTAAAACTAATTCATCTTTGCTATCGTCTAAACCAGCATGCTCCAGATCCATCTTCAGTGATCTTATTATCACATGTATTAAGTCTCTTACTTTCCTGTTATGCTCTGTTAAAGATGTTATCTTTCTCTCCAGTGTCGAGCATTCCTGCTCAAGCTTTGAGATAAGCTTCTCTGCACATCTCAAGTCATATTCCTGTTTTCGAGATGCACATGATAAATTGGAGTTCTCCTGTCTCATGTCACATAAGCATCTCTGCAATATGAAAATTTCAATCTGAGCACTTACGATTTGGTGTTGTTCCACTTGGAAATTCTCCTCCCATCCCCTAGCTTGTTCATGGAGGAGCGATACCTGATTTTCTAATGCACTCTGCTGAATTTTGCTAGACTGAAGATTGGTATTGTGTTCATTTTTTTCCTTGATTAATAGCTCTTGCAGTTTTGACATTTGTTGAAGGATTGAATCCTTTTCCCTCTCTAGGTTAGAGCCGTTTTTCTCCATCTCAGAATACCGGCCTTTCAAGCTCTGTAGATTCTGTTTAAAGCTTTCCACCTGATACAGTGAAAATAGTGGCAACGAGTTGTATTAGCCTCAACTATCTGTAATCGGTTTTATGGATCTTATCCCCCATTTAAGTTCATACAAGACTATATCACCAATTATACTCGACCTGTTAAGCTATTTTTTTCATGTGTTAAGAATATCCAAATCTCTTAAATTAATTTTAGTAACATTAAATAGGGTTTTCTTTGAGCTCTGTTTCTCATACCATCAAGTCTAATTGATCAACTTACCTAACTATTGAATTTGTTTAAGTGTCTTTGAGCTTCACCTAATTTTTCAGTAATCCCACATCAATCTTAACATTTTTCATATTTATTACAGTATTTTCTACACATGTTTCTACATGATGCAAACAAATTTTGGTATTAAACTGCAGTTGGCATAGCCACAAAATCAATCAAGAAATAATTCCAGAATAGGAGTGGAAAAAAGGATTGGTATGTTTAGATACCTTAATCAGCTTCCTGAAGATAGGTTTACCTGTGTTATGAGAGTACTCTTCTCAAAAAGAAGACACGATTTCTCATCATCAAGAGTCTTGCAGGATTCTTTTACAACCCTCAACTTTCTTCTCAAATCCTCAAGTTCAACATTCGTATCAGATAGAGAGATCTCTAAGAATGCATTTTTCTTTGAAAGCTTCTCGATTTTCTGATTAGCAGCCTCCAAGTGTGACAAAATCGATGCCTTTTCAGCAAGATGGATAGATATCCTACTTCGCAGATGAGCAGAGACATCTTCTAATTTGTTTACCTTCGTTCTTAATCTCTCCAATTCACCATTTGCATCCAAAAGTGTACCTTCCAGTACTTGAATCTTCTTCAACATTGTTTGCATATTGTTTAGATTAAGCAAGTAAAGATTTATTTTATCCTCATTTCCCATGATTGTGTCCCTCAGTTTAAGGTTTGCATCCCTCAAATCCTTTATCAATGTCTGAAGGGATTCTACATTTAAACTAACTGCTTGAAGTTCATTTGTAAGTGCATGACACTTATCTACCAAATCATCTCTTTCTTGTGTAAGATAATCAAGTTGTATCTGAAGAGCTTCCTTTTCATCGATATGAAGATCAGCTTCATCTTCAAGTTTCCTTTTCAAATCCATCAAGAATGTTATTTCATCCTCCAGACTCATTATTTTAAGAGAAGACGAAAACTGCTCTTCACACAGTCTGACATTCTCCTCACTGATCTTCTTAAGTTCCTCGTCCATATCCTTCAGTTTCTTAACTTCCATTTCGAGCTCCAGTTCAAGATGCCTCATCGCTTCAAGGGTATCAATATGCATCCTTTTAATTGATTGGCAAGCAATCTCAGCCTCCACTTTTCTTTGATCTGTATCTTGTAAGGAGGTATTCAGGATTTTCAGCTCCATACCCTTTTTGTTAAGCTCCTCCTGTTGATGCTCTATTTTCTTCTTTAGGATGTCAGCTTCTGCATGTAACGATCGATTAGCCTTCTCCAAAGCAAGTCTCTGTTCCTCAGTGCTGTTTAAACTTGCTGTTCCCAAGATCATCTCATCATTAAGTTTCTTAAGGTCAGCTTTGGTGCGAGATATTTCATCTTCCAAATCAGATACTCTTGTCATGGATTCCAGATATCGAGTAAGTGATTCTTCGTTCCCAGATTTTAGCTTGGAGTAGGTCTCTTTTAGGCACTGAACTTCACCTTCATTTTTATCTGCACGTGCTGATTCCAAACTAATTTGCTTCTTCAGCTCCTGGTTTTCATTCGACAGCTTCATTATTTGTTTCTGAAGTAATTTGTACTCCGAAACTTTGCTTTCCCCACTCTCTGCAAAAGTTGTGCCATGATGCAATGACAATCCAAAAAGATCACTGTCCACACCATGTGAATTCAAATTTCCTTGAGTCATTTCAGGAATATTTGTGTCTGCATACAGGGATAGACACTCATCAAACAAGTCAAATGGAATTTGGTTAGGAAATGCTTCAGCTATAGTTCGGTGAGCCTGACGAAGTGCCCCAGTCGCATGGTCATATCGTTCTGCCAATGCACGGTAGGCGCGGTAAAATTCTTCAACCAGTTTCATAAGCTCAGGACGTTTCTTGAAATACATTTCTGCTTTTTTCGCAAACGAATCAGCATCTTCTTCTATAAGCATGATCATGGCTTTGACCTTGTCATCTATATCTGCACAGGTAAGTGTAAATGGTGTTCATCATTAGCATTGGACAATGAATCCGAAAAGGACACAAAAACTCAAATGATCTTCTTGGCAAACTATTTTCTCTATTACTGAATTTTAAGAAGGAAAATAATTCAATATCCATTTTGTAATATAATCCAGTAGGAATAGTTACCCTCACACCCCACTTATGCAAATATATGGATAACACTCTTTTAATTCGTGTTGGTCTTTGCAAAACTTGTGGTTCTTGTTTGGTCTTTGTACATTCTACCTGATCAATACACTGTTCTACAATTCAGGGGATCTAGTGCCTTAGTGACCTCCTTCCTCACTGAGCAAGATCCACTGTAGCAAACGAAATTCATTCTTCTTTGTTGCAGATTTGCCCTTCTTGACTCCATTCCTGATCTCCTTCTCTCGCTAATCCATCCCACATGATGGTGCCGCGAGTCCCAACCCTAACGCCGGTTCGATTGATCTACCCTCTTCCTTGTTCACCAACACCCCACCCATATTTCCTTCCTTGTCGATTGCTGCCACGGACTCCACCCTCCCTACCTTGTTTCCTGTCTTCACTCAAAATCCCAGACTACTAGAAGATATTCCATCATGTACTACATTTAGCGGGCTCTTAAATGCTCCCGAATCAAATCATGCTCCAATATTTTTGGAAATTTATCATTATACAAAGCTCGATTATCAATGAACATAACTTGACTATCGATAAATATAGCTCGATTCAATAACATATAAAATGCATCAATTCTCACTCGACCAAGACAAAGAAGAAAAACAAAAACATTACCTGCAAGATTATCCTGCAGCCATTTGGAGTGCTTGGGGATGATATGGCTATCCCACCACCATGAATACATGCGTCTGGATTCAGTATCTGCCAATGTTGCCATATTGACAGTCACCAATGCAACTATTATCTTACCCTATCTTCTTCAATCTCACAAATGTTCACGTCTTCAAATGATTTCCAACTCCGAAGATCAGTTTCATTGGCACAAGTCAATCATACAACATTTTGATGAAGCAAGTACATGCTCCTCCAACTTCATGGCTTATAGAACCACCTGAGTAAAACATAATAGAAAACAGTCTGATTAGGGAGTATAAAAATAATATCAGTTGCGAGAGATTGAGACAAAGTTGAAATCGAGTTGATACTCAAAAACAATAAATTCATCCATCAACACCAACCATAAAAGTAAATGCACAGATCAGTAACGTAAAAGACATCAATCATAGATAAAAAAGAAAAGAAAATGATGAAAATGATTTGTTCTCTAACCTTGAAGTTGCACACTAGTTTTTGGCAACAAATAATGAACACACTGGGAGAACATTTGTTTGTTTCATATAAAATGTTTGATAGAAAGTTTTTTTTTTTTCGCTTTCCATTGTTTGGCCCCCTTTGCCTGATCTGGCAATCATCACAGCCAAATGAACAAGAATATAATCTATCGTCCTGTCAAATTCGTCTCAAGAAATATTTCTACACATAAATTATTTCCCAACCTTTAAGATTATGTAATGAACTTAAATAGTCTACTTGATCTTGCTCTGCAACTTTGAAAACACTTGATCATGGAACTAATCGAGAAAAAAACTTGCATTTCTTTTTGCAAAAATAAAAAATAAAAGTACGCAAATCAAAGCTCCCAGAAATCAAGGAAAGCTAATCAGCTGTTGGAAACACCAAAAATGCTCGTGCGAGACTGGAGATCTAGGGCAACTTTATCTAAGAACTCGATCACAGAGGAGGAGAAGTAGCCATTCCTTTTTTTTCTTCAAAAGATAAAAGGACGTCAGCATCAGCGAAAGCCAAAAACCCTCGAATACAAATCGATCGCCGACCGAAAAGAGGGAGAAGAAAAACGCGATGTTAAATGATCATACCATGAGCAAAAACCGCTCTTCCCCCCAAAGCTAATCATCCAGCAGCTGTTCTTCCAGATCCATCTACTTTTCCCATCCAGATTCATCCCATCTCTCTGCTGCTCATCTCCCAAACAAAAGACAAAAAAAAAGCAAAGAAAGAGGGCGAAAGAGACAAAAACAAAACAAAAACAAAAACAAAACAGCGGAGGATAGAGTCGTCGAGGAAATGCCGAAGGATTTGGTAGGCAAGTTCGGTGGATTTGCTGGAGATGCGATTGCGATCACTGCTTGGAACAGTCTAACGACGCGGGGAGTGAAGATTCATCAACCATTTTCGCATTCATGGAGCAATTTTTTCCACGCCGTGTTGCAAGTACGCCGCTGCAAGTTATCGAGCGTAATAAAGCAGCGGCCAAAGAGAAGCGTGGGCCGTCATTATTTGCTGCTGTGTCCTTCTGTGCCTTCCCCCGCTCCCAACGGATCGTGCCCCTCCAAGATCCGGTTCGGTCCTTACTAAACCCGGTTTAATCGATTTGTTTCGTAATTTTTTTTATTAATTATTAAAATAAATAAAAAAAAATTATGATAAATTTTAATAAATGATTCAACATTAACTTAAACTCCACCGGAATCTTCTTACGATTCGAACTCTAGTTATTTAGAAAGTCTGACACACCGCTTATTATTATACCATAACTCGGGATCGCTTATTATTATACCATAACTCGGGACTATTTGTTTGTGGAAACAAAAAGTAAAACGTTCACTTCCAACACTTCCGTCAATTCATTTCAGGTCCAACATAAAAAAGGTAAATCATGAGGACTAGTCTAGCTAACCCGAACAGTGACCAGTACATGAGAGAGGACAGAAACCTGACTACTAGTCAGGATTTGAACCTCAGATCTCATTATGATAATACTTTATATATTAATCATCAGTCCATTTCATGAGAATAACTCGAGACTATCTCGACTTATTTAGATACTTAGACTAGGGTCATATTTATATTATCAATTTTCAAAATTAATAAATTCAAATATCTACGTTATAAAAAGAAACAATAGAATTTAAAGTTATATCATGTTGGACCAACTTAGCAAGCGTCGCATTGACCCATAGGGCGAGCCACGCCAACCAGACTTGGGTCCATGCCAGATGACTTAACTAGAGTCACGGGCCATTCTCAACCCAAGTTTGATTTGGCACGGTAAGAAAATAGGTGGATGAATTTGGGAGGGTCCCGTTTTAGCATGTCCACTGCTCCCTACAAATTATAATTATATTTTTAAAAAAATAAAATTCGTATTGATCGTGGACGAATTAATAAGGACGCGCGAGCACTTAACCTGTTTTATCACTTAAAAAATATAAAAAATGAGACCTTCAGCACCGACTAATGGCAGACACTCTGTCCCTCTCGCCTTTATTTTTTATTCTTCCTTCGACTTTTCTCACTATATTATATTTCTTTTATTATTATTATATAATATCATAATATATTAATTAAATTATAATAAAGTCACATGATATATATTGTTCAAACTCATGTGAGATGAATATGTACCGATTTTCTTTTATTAATCCAGATATTTAGTGTTTTAATTTGATTAACTTTGGAAGGGACCAGCCTTCCCCTAATTCACCACCGGATAAATCCAAAAGTCCAAGTAGTCCCAATATCTTGTCTGAAAATAGAATCCTGAATATATGAGTATATTGTCCTCTTGTCGATGCATTGCTTTGTTTCTCTGATGAAAAATAAAATATTCGTTTTAATATTTTCATTCATTCATCTCAAAATTAATATGATTAATTTAATTAACTTGAATAATAATCAATATATAAAAATAAAAAAAATCTAATTATTAATTAAAATTTGATCATCATATCTCATATTTTTTATCTCTCTAGGAAAGGTATCAAATTGACAATTTTTATAAAGACTAATGGTACCTCTCTTCGTAGGCACCAACTCCATCTTAAAAAAAAAAACATCAAGTGGTGATTAACATTTGAATATATGTTCAAATGTCACCATACATCTCAAGAACTATTTGAGATGTTCTTTTCCATAAGGTCCCTCCCTAATCCCTATGGCTCAATTAACGTGTCTTATTCGATCCACCTATTCAACCCATCTAATCTATATAAGTACAATTCATCAATATTCTTTTTTAAAAAAATATTGAGTACATTTTTATAATTAAACATAAGAGCATTTATTTTATAAAAATTCATAAGATACTAGATAATTATTGGTATTAAGATTCTTCTCCAATGTTACCATCTCTTCATAATTCATGATCTCTGTATGATCTCTTTATTTATTATCCCCATGAGATATTTAATTAATTAATGAATAATAAATTTATTATAATAAAATAAAATAATCATCTTTTATTATAATAATCTCTTCATTTATTAGTCTCCACATAAATATTCAATTAATTAATAAATAACAAATTTATTATAATAAAATCAAAATCAATTTCCAACGAATATATACCCTCCAAGAAAAAAATTATAAATTGATCCCGTGATTTATTTTTCTTTATATAATCTCGAGACAAATTATAAAAAATATTTAAAATAAATGTAATAATCTTTTCCTATGATAATCTCTCCATTTAGTATTCTTTATATTCAACAAAATTAGGACACAAAAAATAAAAGAAAATAATATTAACCTTGATAAGCCTATCAGAGCCATGAACACATATTTTTCAAAAAATTACCTCCATTAAAACCAAAAATACACAGAAAAAACACCCGGATGGAAGCAAAAAATGAGCCAACAGCTCTCAGCAAGACTATTTTAGATTTCAAGTTTGCATAAGGATTTGCAATTTTGTCGCGGGCAGTGACTTCTTCAGGATCATAATCGTCGTTTAGTTCATCGACGATGAATCTACCGATGGATTCTCGAACAAACCTTCGTCCATAAGCATCTCGCTGTGCCGACAATTGGTGCTGCAGAATGCTTTCTCGCCTCTGAAAGAAACATTAATGAAGTATTACAATAAGGACAAAGCTCCAACCCAAATTGCATCCAAATGCAAAAACACAAAGGAAGAAATTTTATACATCACTGAATCACAATGTTTGGATAAGATGGAACAAGATGTAGGTCTAGGTCACTCTCCAAAAAGAAGCTCTACAGAGCTTGGGGACCCCAATAGCTACAAGTGAATCGCCTAATACCTTACAATGAACAAGAAGAGTGGTGTCTAATCCTGGCGTGGAAGTGACAAGGAATCAAATGTCCCAATCACTAAGCAGTGGCATCAATTGAATTGTCACAGAGTTTAATCAAGAACAGTTTGTTTAACAATGCCATAACATAAGAGCAAGGAGGACTCACAGTTCAGTTTACTTGGAGTTTAATTGTTAGGTTAACAATTCTTTTGAAGAATATATTTTGTATAATAAGATTAGGAATCATGCAATTGATGCGAAAAATGAGTAAAAGCTTGAAGAACACTGACCTATACATAAAGATGTCTGTTCCTGGTCCAAGAACTTGCTTACATGCATCACAAGAAGTCAAAAATCCATCTGCAGAATTCTCCTTCGCCGCAGCGGCGATGGATTCACAGGGCTCCAGGATGCAATTGTCGAAGATGTGAGTGGTTTTAGGATTCGGCCCGTGCGAAATCACGCGCGTGTAGTCTTCCGAGAGCTCCATCTCGCTCATGGAGATGGACCTAGAGACAGCAGGCACCTCACGGCTGGAGGATATCCGGGCAGGGGAGAAGAGGGCCAATTGGGACTCCTTGTTCTTGACCCCGAATTCGATCGGGGAATTCGGAAACTCCGCGGAGGCAAAGGTGGGAATCTGAATCTTTAATTGTGGCCCAAACACAACCATTCTGCGCTGAGAGTTCTCCCTGGCCATCTCCCCGTTGAGGGCATCCACAATACCAAGGCCAATGGGTTCGATGGCATCGAAAGGAGGCTTCTTTGGCTGCGAGAGGTTGGCAGAGGAGGAAAAGGGCCTGGTTTCGAGTATGGAGGTCGGGCTCATGGCGGCTTCGATGTCTGCAAATCTCTTGGAAGAGAAGCTCCGGAGGAGCAAATGGGAGGAAGCAACGGGCTTGCTTGCAGAGGGAGATGGAGGAGAGTTGGAATCAGACATCATCAATCCTTGCTTGCCACCAACTGATCTGGATCTCCTTTTCAGCATGTTAAATCCTTAATCTGTAAACAAAAAGTATGAGGGATTGATTCTGATTTCTCATTCTTCTTATTGATTAACAAAACAGTTTCAGAGCCAAATAAAAACAAGATGAGTGAAATCGAACTCACAAGATATGAGCGTCATATTCTCTAGAGTATTCGGAATAAAAATCGAACTGAAACAGAAGTTCAAACTCTGCCCTTTTATTGCGCGAGTAAACGATCACACGCCATAGAACATTAAACAAGAGCCTGAAACACACGAAAAAAGAAGAAGAAGACGAAGGGAAAAAAAAAAATCCGATTTTGACGACGAGAAACAAGTAAAGCCTGCTTATGAAACACGAGAAAATGGTTCGATTTTGACGTAAAAGTTGAAGAAGATGACTCCTTTCCGCTGATGGGGAAAAGGGAACTACTTGGAGTAAAAATTGCTTCTTTACGCTTAGGTTCGATTTAGACCTAAAAGTTCCAGCCGGTGTCTCCTTTCCGATTCCGATTGGGGAAAAACGAACCACTCCGACAGCGAAATCGATGCCAAGGTCGCTGCTTTCTGCTTCGTCCTCAACTCCAAGAGCATGGAGACTTGCTATGGGAGTGGGGAGCAGGAGAGGAAGAGGAGAGCGTATTTAAAGGGCGTGGGGTGCCATGGAGAAGCACGGCGAGAAGGAAGAGTGGTTACTGGGATGCATTTGCCCATTGCCAAAACCGCCCTCACCTGACGCCATTTTTCCTCTCCCATATCCTCCATTACTGTCGCGATCTTTAGCTTTTTGGCGATTGCGATTGCAATTAATGGGGTAGTTATTATTTTCTTGCCGAATAATTTTCGTGATTATAATAATAGCACTGAAACAGAAGGCACCCTGACGGGGAAGAAATACGGTAAATTTGTCAAAATGTCCTTGTATTTTTTGGAATTGGAGTTTTAAATCCTTAAGGCCCATTTAATAGCCCATTAAGAATCCGTCAATCCTTAGCCGTCCGATCTCCATCTAGGGTTCTGTATGCGCTTTGTTTCATTTGCTTTATAAGGCCGCCGCCGCCTTCCCTACTCCTCCATTGGTAGACCCGTTTGCTTGTGCGAGGGCTGTGGCAGCAGCGGCGAGGCGAGAAACCCTAGACGTGGACGTCGCCATGGTTGGTTTGCCTCTCGATTCTTCTCTTCCACAAATTGTGACTGATTTCTCTTTTCTGTGATCTGTCGATCCGTAGTCGCTGGTCGCGAACGAGGATTTCCAGCACATTCTCCGTGTGCTCAACACCAATGTCGATGGGAAGCAGAAGATCATGTTTGCTCTTACGTCTATCAAGGGTATTGGACGCCGGTTCGCCAACATTGTCTGCAAAAAGGCCGACGTCGATATGAACAAAAGGTTCTCCTTTTAGTGTTTTTTTTTTGTACGCTCGTGATTTACTTTTGATGCAATGAGTAGGGATTATATGAGTTCACTGTTACTTCTTCTGTATGGTAATGCAGTTCCACTGATATTTGGTGATTGGTTATTGTCCCGACTTGATCTATATCGCTGCTTGTCATTCCACATGATGAAAAATAAAATATTAGTCTATATTGTAACATATTTTGGTGAAAATTCTGGTGTTGAATTTTCTCTTCTTCGTCTGAGACAACTTCGTGGCATTTTCTTGGTGATTGAAGTGGTTTGATTAACTATGGTGTTGAGCTACTCTTGCAGTCGTGGTCTTGTTCAGTCTGGTTGACAGGCATGGCAGCAGATAAAGCAAATAATAAATTTATTTAAACCTATTTAGCTGATGTTTGATACTATAAACTATTTGTAGAGCTGGTGAACTCACAGCTGCTGAGCTTGAGAACCTTATGACTGTTGTGGCCAACCCACGCCAGTTCAAGATCCCAGATTGGTTTCTGAACAGGAAGAAGGACTACAAAGATGGGCGATACTCCCAAGTTGTATCAAATGCTTTGGACATGAAACTCAGGGATGACTTGGAACGGCTGAAGAAGATAAGGTTGGCTTTTTAATGATTCATTTTGTTTAGTTCCTTGGTATATTATTTTTCATTGTCTATTTTGTTCATTCTACCATGTTATTCCTTGGATTTGTTCATTGTATAGGCATCAATTATTATTTCTTATTCTATGAGATTGTAAGATAACCATCGGGTATCACTGAGAGGGCATGCCATTTGATTTGCTCGATAAAATAGGGCCTGTAACTTTGTGTTAGATGTGGTGTTTGCTGATACAAATTTGATTTAGTGAACAATGCTTAGTCTACATGTGATTTAGTGTCACTGGAAACAGTGATGTCTGAATTTGAGTCAGTGTGATTGTAGATTAACTTTGTAGTTGGGCTTTGAAGCATTTTTTTGTTGCCGTAAAATTATGCAAGGTATAAGCTGGTGCTTGATGATTCAAATTTAATTTAGTTAACAATGTTCAATTCACCTCATGTAATTTATTGCCACATGAAACAGTGTTTTCTGGATCAATTATGAGAATAATCAAATGACCTTGAAATCACTGTCATTGGTTATCTACTTTTTAGTGTAAAAATCAAAATATCAGAGTACTATTTTTTTTCTCCATTGGTGCAATCACTAGTTTCACTTGGCACCAAGTAAATTGATCCTAAACAACTGCCTTTATATCAAACGATGAATATCACCAAGTACTGTTTTCTACTGAAATTTAATCTCAGCCCCGTGTTTCAGTTTTTCATTATGTGTAAATCGTTTTTGCAGAAATCACCGAGGACTTCGACACTACTGGGGCCTCCGAGTTCGTGGTCAGCACACAAAAACTACTGGAAGGAGGGGGAAAACTGTTGGCGTCTCCAAGAAGCGATGAGCTTGAACGTGTTTTTCTGTTTCCATTGGATCGTTACTTCTATGACATGTTTGCGATGAGCTTGTAGCTTCATGCTTGAGACTTGTTCATGGCTTATTTATTTCTCTTGATAATCTTGGATTTTCAGATTCTGAAACCATTTGAGAGCAATGTTTATGTTGGTAGCTGAGTTTGATTGTTCATTGTTTGGTGCCGACGTGTGGTAGTTTAATCTATAACCAGAGAATGAACAAGTGGATTTTCAATATTTTTGCTTGGTCTCGTTACTATTTTGTCATTAATTTTTTTTTTCTCAAAGTAGTTTTGATCGAGTCCGATTGAATGATTAAAAGCATCATGCATTTAATTTTCACATATTTAAATTGTGTATTTTATTTTTATATTTACAAAATCATGCACTTGGAGTTCACTGTTTGACATAATGTCGCAAGTTATGGGTTCAACTACACCATCATCTTACCTTTATCTTCAAAGGTAAGGTTAAGGTTTTAAGAGATAAATCATGATGTTGTCTTTTCACTTCTTTTATTTTCCATTCAATATTAATTATTTCCAGTATTAAATTTTAGATAAAAAATTTACAAACTAAATATAAATTTAGTTAGTCAACGATTATTATTTGAGGACTTACCTAATTTTGTAAGGTTTATTATAAAAACTCTAAATTAGTGTTGATACTGAATTTAGAATATTTATTTATATAAAATAATAATGCAATAATGTTCATACTTCATAATTGATACTTGTATTTTAATTTGACAATTTTTCGAACGACGCATCTAAGAGTTGGAATTAGAATTATTCAAAAGATAATTTGAGAATATTTAAAATGCGTATCTCTTTCGCATTTTATATTTCTGTCGAAACTTATTTTTCTCTTATTTTTTCTCATTGCTTTGCAAAATTTGAGAATATCCAAAATGCTCACCTCTTTTTTATTTTACACTTCCATCAAAATTATTATTTTTTCTCTTTCCTTTACGTGTAATAACTTTCCTCTTAAATTAAATTAATTTTTCATCTTTTCTCTTTTTTAGGAAAGATGAATATATATATAAATATCTCAAGAAAATACAATCAAGAGTATACAATCACTTACTCACTCAAATAATTATTGGAAGTCTACAAATCGATAGACATGGTGGCAAAAGGCGAAATGCTCACCCCCAGCGCTTCCGCCAGTCCGTTCCAGAACCAACACGGAGGAGGTAAATCACGGAGACTAATCTAGCTAGCCCGAACAGTGACTAGTACATAAGAGAGGGTAGGAACCTGACTACTAGCCATGATTTGACCCCAGACCTCATGATGACAACACTCATGCACTAGCCATCAACTCATCCCGTGGGGACTACAAATCAATAGACATGTATCTATAGCTTGTGGAACATCTTATCAATATCAGGTACAAATCCCAGAAAATGACATCTATTACGGTTTCCCACAAAACATAAATCATACAAGATATAACAAGGTGTTGCGCCTTCATGATGCGGCTGCCTCCTTTGTAGCGTTGCCAAAAATTTTGGAAGAGCTTATCACTTGTTCAAATCTCATAACCGATGTCTAACCAATGCTTCACCTTGCTTCATAAGGCCCTAGTGATGGGGCATTCAAAGAAGATATGTGCATTTGATTCATCCTGCTGTCGGCACAAAGCACAACATTTATACGACTCATATGGCAATCTGCCCATAGCCTCCCATGCACAAGCAACCAAACACAAAAATGATGCTTGGGCATGATGTAGCAATCTATAGCATGAAAAAATTATGATACTGATATCTGTAAACACTTACAGTGGATTCACAAGGAGATCTTATGTACTATGAATTTGTCGTCGGAAGAGTAGTCACGAATATGTTCGAACAACCCTTCGAAGTTCACGAGCCAAATCCCTTGTCTTTTTGTGAATGTTCTTTTGTTGCTTGCAAGAATTTATCTCCCAAAAGCAATGATGTATTTCTCTCTTATCTTGGACGCACATTTATAAGGAAGTCATCCCTAAGTCGTGGGCGCCTTGGCAACGTGGGTAAGTGGGTTACGTGGGCATTCCCACTAATCCTTATCACCCACCCCACTTCCTACATCTCCCACTCGTCTAAGTCAAGTCACAAAAATCGAACATGAGAATCAAGTCACAAAGACTATCTAGTCACAAAGACCAAATAAGTGATTGCAAGCAGAACATTCAATCCATACTTAAGGGAAAATGATTCGTGCGACAGCAAGTACACTGAGCGATCAATGCTAAGAAGATTGTTACATCTAACTTAGCCACTCATCCAAACAAATTAGAAATATAAACATCTTGCATTACCCCAGATTAAATCATTTACATCAATATGAACATCTCTAATCCCTCAAATTGACTAACATATCGAGAGCATGTTCAATATCTCCAATCAATACAATTATTCACAATTATATTTTAAGTACTCAACAAAAAATATAATTGGTCGACCAGTG
>JBBUKS010000017.1:9998192-10014648 GCA_038050645.1 Hedychium gardnerianum
AACTAACATGGCTCACAAGAAGGGAGGGATCCCGACCATCAAGAGCAGATAATAGGTATATATATATATATATATATACCTATTGTCTGCTCTTGATGGTCGGGCTTTTAGGCAACCAAACACCATGTTTAAGGCATTATGAAAATCCAAAATATCACCACCAAATTACTTTTATATTTCATGATAAAACACTTATGAATTATAGGAGATCTTCTTTAAGGAGACAAAGCTATGTCATGTAAGAATAATCATCTATTATGGTAACCAAATATCTAAATCCAGATATAGTAGAAACTAATATTAGAGTAACACATTTATCAGTTTATTTTGACGTGGATTTTGTTTATACATATCTTTTACCTGATGCTTGTTATGGTTCTAGATATGCGAGTCCAATCCCAACTTTTAGAATTGTATTACTCTAGCCAATGATCAAAATTCCTTCATAGAATGATACTTTAAACCTTGTGGATAGGTGTTGAGTTGCTGTACACCAATTCAAAAGATAGTAAACACTTTCGGACTCATGATGCCTATTCCATCACTTTCTTACATATATTGCAAAAGATATAATTAATAAGAAAAAAAGTCACAAAATAGATAAAAAAAAATAGCATAGTAGGGTTTTATATGTAAACTAACTAGACCTTGTGGATACATTGTGGAATATAGCGAACTTATCAATCAAAAATAGAAGCATGAAAAGAAGCATCACAAATAAGGATGTGAGAGCCATTAACAATATAAATATGAGGTATATGTATGGATAAGTTAGTAAATAGGTCATGAAATGTAGCTTATAGGAAGATGTGTTTTGATTAAGGGTGCAAACAAACCAAATCGAGTCGAATAGTATAAAAATATTGATATTTGAGTTTGAGCTTGAAAAATATATGAGATATTCGAATTTGATTCGAAGGTCGAAAATACAAATAATTTTGGCTCGACCTCGGTTCGAAATAAAATTCGAGCTCAAGTTCGGTTTGAATTGTTCGAACCTTGATTTGAGCAGAATCAAACTATAGTTCTAAATGATTTAAATTCGAGTTCGGTTCGAGTTATTCAGACCTTAATTTGAGTATATTTAAATTAAAATTGTGTAAAAATAACTAGAGTTCGGTTCACGTTCGGCTCGCGAGCGGCACGTAAACAATCAAACAAAATATTATTGGTTCGAATTTGACTCGAAAAAATTATCGAACATGTTCGAGTTCGGCTTGAATTCAATAATTTCGAATACCAATCAAATATTTTTCAAACCAGCTCAAAAAGCTCGCGAACAAGCTTGATTCATTTGCACCCCTAGTTTTGATCATGTAAAATTATACAAAGAGTTTTAGAAGATCCATGACAACGCATATCATAGATATATCTACCACATCACCTATTCAATAGTTAAAATAATCATTGAAATAATTATTTGACTTCACTTATTAAATTAATCATCTAAGCACTAAAATGAACATAAATATATAAGAATGCATGCTAATCAGCTTAAAATTTTCATTTAATATACAAAATTATCTACCTAATGAGTTTTATCAATTAATTGGATTGGAATTGATTTCATCAAATTAATACTAATGTGAACATGACTTTCACTTTAATATGCTAGAGATTGGTTAGCTCACATAAAATATGGCTCGTCATCACATAAGTAGCTTTAGTGACCATTTTATACTCGGAAGCTTCTATCCCCTTTAGACTTGTATATATTTGACACTTCGACACCGACACTTTGAGTGAACATACACACTATTCTTATTGATTTTTGCCAAATTAATAATTTGAACATGCCTTGGACTTTTATTTGCTGAAGATTGCTTTAGCTCACATATTAGTTCTTCTTCATTGCATAAGTGGCTATAATGACCATCTAATAGTTGGACTCTTCTTTTATCTGAATCTGTCATATTGACACTTGGATGCTGACATTCTGAGGAATATCCGATATTCCTATTAATCATATATAACTTTTTTGGAAATCGCTCCATCCAATACTTGGATCAATACATGTTTTGGATATTGGTACCTGAGTCTAGTTAATAATATGACAATTCTGACTTCTCTACATCAGGACTGGATGCAACTGAAGGTTCTACATTATTGTACAACATTAATCCTATCATCTGTAGCGGGTTTATCTTCTCTGGAGTTAGTTCATTCCCCAAAAAACGTTGCCTGAAGATAACTACTTTCCTTTCTACTTGTAAAACTGATCAGGAATTCAGGATGAATGTCTATTCTATATGATTATACCCATACTTACAATTGGAAATTGCTCTTTAGTGGTGCATAAGACAATGGAAGAAAAATTATTTCTTAGTAGCTAGAGAGTTAATTAAAATAGCAACTTAACCTTGAATATTGCTATTGAGGGATGTGGTTGGCTCCAGGGTAGTACATATATCTTAAAAAGGATTTTCTTTTCATCCATTTAAGCTGTCTTCTAAATGATTCGAAACAGCTGTTTAAGTTTTCTACAAGTCATCCCTCAAATTTCTGGTGTGGAGTCGGTTCACATGGTTTAGGAAGTTAGAGAGCCATGACCACTACATAAGTTTTGTACATTGATGCAGCTTAAAACTTTACCAAACTCCAAACTCGAAAGATTTCTATGTATACACCTGAAATCTTTTTAAAACTCCTTTTAACACTCTTCTTGCCATATGGCATTGCTAAAATGTGGCCGAGTAGCCTACAATCATAAAATGCTTTAGCTTTGAAAGTTTGTAATGCAAATAGCATTAGTTGTACAATTCTGAACTATCTTTCACAATCACAAACCAATTAAATCTTGTGTGATAATGTTGCTTAAAGTTTAATAAAGCAGTCGATGCAATGTTCCGTCATTAGTTTTGTTCCTCAGATGCTTTTTTTTCTTCCTCGTCATTATTGATCTGGCACATTCACAATATCTTAGTGCATACTTGACATCGTTTGCCTCATCTTTAGGACAATGTGCGGAATCAGCTGATCCAGTTTGAGCTGCTACTAACTACTGCCACATTCATTGTCGCCATTTTTGGGGTTGTTGCTGGGATATTCGGTATGAACTTCGAGATTGCTTTATTTGACGTACCATCTGCATTCCAGTGGACCCTTGTGATCACTGGCGTGACTGGCGTGATTATTTTCTGTTTGTTCCTTTGTTATTTCAAGTACAGAAGACTAATGCCCTTGTAAGTAGCCGTTTGAAGAGATGAGAAGCTCTTCCGCCAAATATTGTGCTTTAGCTTCGTCAATGCGCATCCTTCAATCCCCCATTATTTTGTTACGTGTATATTAAATTATAAACAAAAGGCGCTTTTGAATAAATTATAGATTTGGCAATGGAGAATATTGATATTCAGCTTTGGTTTCTGTCGAACTAGTTTCTCATGAATGTTCTTGCGTCTCAAAGTTCCATGCTAGAAGTTCTGTGCGCATGTAAAGGGTCACATTTGGTCCGTCTACTTTCAGGATTAGTCCGGCAAAGTTTCTACTGTAATGTAATTACCTAACAAAATTATAAGCAAATGATGAAAGAGTTTTGAAGTTTAAGTGTATTTCTAGGTACCATTTGAAGTTAAGTGGTCCATTAAAATATATTTTTTCCCAGTAAAAACAAACTAGTCAACTGAATGCCTGGATTGCACCTCGCAAAGTTGTGGATGAGGTTTCCTGTACACGAAATGCAGAGGTGAGGGTGAACCTTGTATGACCTCTAAATCCTCTGATGTGGACATTGTCTCAAGATCTTTCCATGTTGTTATCATATCACAACTCTGCTTGTTTTGTTGTGGAAGACCAAGTTCGCCCATGTGAAAAGTAGCTAATAGTCACATAAGGCACATGATTGACAATGTGAGTCGGAAGATAAATATGGTTAAGGTAGCGCGCACATCTAAGGCCTCATCCAAGTTAGAGATGAAAGGGAGAGGCTTAATTGACGTAACCGATCATCTAATTGCGAGAATATCATAATCTCTATAGACACGGTGGACCACAGTGTTTCCTAGTTCGAAAGGAACATAGATCATTAACTTGAAAATCCCTCAAAGAATAAGTGATCAAAATTGGCCATTGCTATCGGTTGTTGAAAGCAGCAATTTCATTTCTAAGCTCCGAGAACAAAAAGAAACCCGATAATTCAGAAGAGGAGCAAACTCATCAAATCGTCCTTTTCCCTTCTTCTTTTAGGAGCAAATCTATAAAGTTGGTTCCAAAGATGGACCAAATTAGGATAGTCCATTCTCTTGACACATGCTTTACACTCCAAAGGATGATGGTTCTCCCATGGCACAAGGCACAAAGGATGACTCACCACCACCTTTCCATGCATGAAAATGGTCCTCCACTGCACGCACGGATATGGTGGAGTAGTAAAACACTTTAAAAGAACAAATAAAAAGTTTAAAATTTGAATTTTAATGGAGATAGAATATTCAGAAAGTTGACCTCTAAGTGTGCATAAGCTGTGTTTTGAATTTATCCGATAAATAAACTCAGAAAAAATCATCTACCTTCAGAATTAGTTAAGTGAAGTCTGAACATCTGAATTATCAAAAAATGAATATGAAAATGGTCCTCCATTACTCAACTTGAATGTGTGATGCAATCCAAAGTCATTAATCATGAGTCCATTTTGTTGGTTAGAATTGTTTAGGGACTACTTGACTCCAAAGCAATCTAAGGTAGAGGTATTTGTGAATCATTTTGCTTGTGGCAGCTCAACTCTGTCTGTGCCACCTCGTACGATCTATCTACACCCATGCTAAGCTTAGCACAACTTCGATCAAGCAGCAAGGGCTAGGCTCGATATTAGTCATTTTTTACTCTAGCCCAATAGGAACACGGGCCTTGGCACGAGTGAATTCTAAGTCCGGCTCAACACGAGCACAAACGTAGTTTTTCACACCCCCCAAAAGATGTCAAACTCGCCATCTTGGTTTGGGTCTACTCAAGACCCATGATCAACATAGAGGAGGAATTGTGCGTGGAAGAAGATTCAATTATAATAAAAGATGATTACGTTCATCTCAGGCCTCCCTCATAGTCCGTTCTCAAGTTATGTGAAAGGAGGTAAATTAAGAGGTCAATTTATAACCGACCGTCAAGTGATTATGAGTGAGAGAAAACATCTTTTTAACCTATATGTATATCAATTATAAATGACTAGGGATGAAATTAGTTATATAATTATAAATTTCTATAGTATCTATATGTATATCAATTTAATTAATTATCTAACCCACTAAATACTTGTATAATATCTAAAAATTAAAATTCATACATACTTGTTTAATTAAGTAGATACTCATAGGGCACTTATACTTGCAACATATATGTGACAATATCTATACATGATCTGAAAAACTATTTATTAACTAAATTATTAGTGTTAAAATGAGGCTTTAAATTTTATACTTTCAATTTCCTAATTTTATCATTTGTAAACTATCATTAGTATCCGTTTATTTCTATGATTGTATTATTTATCAGATATATGAACACAAATATCAAATGCATCAATACTCAAACATGACCCATCACCTAATAAATAGATATTCAAACTTGGTTCATTTAAGTAGATTATTTGGTTAAACGGGTATGCATTGTCATCCCTAAACAAGACCGACCTAGAACTAGAGGTGTCAATGAATCGTTTTGCATTTGAGGTGCTGGTTTTTGAAATCCAGAATGAATGTAATATTGATTTTTTAAAAATAGAATCACATTTATTTGACTTTTCTGTCTTCAAAAATAGGATGATGATGATTTTCAAAATACAACAATACAGTGATGTTGATTTTAAAGTCTATGCAACACTAAAATAATGTTGATTTTTGAAATACAATATCAATAGTATTATTTTAGAAATACAACATCATAATAGTATTAAATTTTAAAGAACAATACCACAGTGATTGACGGGAGAGATAAAATGAGAAATAAATATACTTTTTGAAAATTTTGAAAGTTAGATATGTCTTTTGAAAATTCTATAATTTTAAATGTGTCCTTTGGTCAATTACCATTTATCCTTTGCTATCCATGTTGATGGAACAAGTCCTTATTCAGAACCTAGGTGAGATCTCTTACTGTACCTCTATGCAAATTAAATCATATTAGAGAGAGGTCAGTATTGTTATTGTTGTGAAGGAAGAGATGATGAGGCATTGATTCCTTCAATCAGTAGCCATGATTGTAAATGTGACATTGTTTTATCATGTAACACAAAATATAGCTAGCTTTGCAGCTGAAAGAAAGAGAAGGTGGGCAAAGGCCCTTTTGAGATGTGCATGCAGGTTGCCTTGAGCTAGCACATGAGAACCATATTTTATTCAGCAGATCTGCAGCTTCACATGCACCTCTTTTGACTAGCCAGGAATTGTTAAGGATTGTTGGCATCAACTCCTTGTCTTTTTTATGTTAACAAGCATCAAGTCACTCCTTTTTTTTTTTAATCTTCACACTTTGTTTGGTCCAAACATACACATATTACCGGAACACTCGGGTTTGTTCCTAGTTTAATTTAAGCTTTTAGTCTTCGTTCTTCTTCGTGTTGCTCTCTCAATCAATTGTGTTTATTCGTACGGGCATAGGCATGTGATGAAGGTTGCCTCTATTTCTATTCTACTATATAGTTAGCCTTCACTTTCATTGTGTGGTTCTAAAATACTTTTAACAAAGACTTTAAGATTTTCTTTAAAACTCCCAAAATTTATGCATGATTTCAAACAAATAAGGATCCAATTGGGCTCCTAAAAGTGAGATCAATCTTCTTCTTGTTGTTGTTTTTCTTTTTTGACATAAGTTATTTTGGACTAGTAATGTGGTGTGAGTCGAATTAGTATAGTGAATCTAAGAAGGTCAAGTGATTGAAGTAAGGATATGGTTGGATTCCTAGAAGCTTTATGAACTCATTACTGGTTTCACATCCCAATATTAATATCCTCAAGTCCATCAAAATGATTTGACTTTCAATAAATTTACTTTCACAAATCTAATAAAATTGATAATTCTGTAAAAAAAAAAAAAAGAAATTTGTCATCCCAGTAGCACTCTATGACGATCCCATATCATTGAAAGGGAGTAAATTAAGAAATTAAAATAAATCACCACATGACAAAATATTTCTACTGACTTCGTCGAAAATCGATCTTTACTCAATTCTATAAATCTATCATAACTAAGTCAACTATGCTATGGGGCCCAATAAAGTTGATAATGCAAGATGAGACAAGGTGAGACAATGCATAAGATGTTTTGAGTAAAAAAAACCTCTAATAGATCAGACAACTTCAAATCACAAATTATAAGATCAGATTATATCTCTAACAGTGTGACTAAGGAGTTTAAACATTTTCTTAGTTTAATTTGTGATTTGAAGTTGTTTGGTCTGGTAAGTTGTTTTGAGTCAAAAACACTACGAAGACATTCTAAGGGGAAAAAAAAAGGAAGGTGAGAGAATGCCTAACTTTAGGTTATTTACAAATAAGATGCTTTTTTTTGGGGTGTAAAAATAAAAAGGGTGCAATTAATTATTAGTCTCATTATTTTTTTTCATCTCAAAAATATCTATTCAGCATGATTATAACAACTATGGACCATAATTATTATAACATATAAAATAAATTAATTTAAATTGATAAAAAAATATTATATAAAAAATATTTTTATATAATTTTTTATTAATCTAGTTAAAATTTCTTAAATTTAATTACAATCACTTAAACATGATAAAAAATTACTTAAAATTATCATAATAGTTATTAATAGCTGCTACATTATTATAGCAACTGTGCTACAATAATTTTAAGTGATTTTTGATCATATTTAAGTAATTTTAATGAAATTGATAAAGAGCTTTTTTATATAAAAGTTCTCTTTATATAGTATTTCTCAATTAAGTTAAATTAAAAAGAAAATAATTATACGTTATAGTAACTACGATATAATTATTATACATCATAGCATCTACTCCATAGCTGATACAACAATATTAGAATAAAGTTATTTTGCGATGAGAAATATAGTTAAGGTTATATATGAATCAAACGTTTGTAAATAAATTTGATGTTCAATTTGATAAAAATTTATATTTTTTTGCCTCGAGCTACTATGCAATGATAGAGCGCTTTCACAATTAATAAGACATTCACGGGTCAACTCCTAGCTACGGCGTATTGCGGAATTAATTTCCTCCAATGGGAAGATAATCCTAGAAAGTTGATTGTGGAGTGACGAGTTGTTCACGCTTTTGGATTTACCCTAGTGGTCGGTGAAAAATTTTCACGAGACTTGTCTAGTCACCTCTTGGATTATCAAAAAATATTAGTTATAGTTTTTCAATATATATAAGATCAATTAAATGAACAAACCTGAAGAACTAGTTAAACTAAATAAATAAGCTTTAACACATGTATTTGACTTGTTAATGTGAATTGTTCGTAAATAATATCCATGAACAAAGTTTGTGAACTATATTTATCAATGATCCTGCCTAGGAACGTCAGCGAATGACTCACTAGTGATTGGGCATGGATATTGATTTTGTCGTCGATCACCAGACAACAAGAAGAACTTGGGGGGAGGCTTGCGTGTTCCCACCTGAGATAAGCTAGGGAAGAGACAATTAAAATGACGGCCAGGAGGTTCCTCGGCATAGTGACTCCGATGCTCAAGTCAGTTGAGGTAGAATGGAGAAGATGAACAGTAGCTAGTGTTTATAAATGCGTATGTGTGCGTATTTGTGCCTACGGGGCAGGCAACCTTTTATAGAGTTTGTGGACTCCTCCACGTTCTCCATGTGTCCCGCTATTTTCGTCCATGTTACTCCATTTACTCCTATTATTAGGGATAAATGGCTGCGTTCCCACATTCTCCGCGGAGTAACGCTCTCATTTTCTACGTCTATTTCGGAGCAACGGTTATCGATTTTTGAGAGATGTGGGGGATACTATGATTGTGGCCTAGGTAACCGGGGACTATTGGGAGCCGAGGGCTACTGGGAGTCAGGGGTCCCAGGAGCCAGCGGCTATTGGGAATCGGGAGATCCAGGAGTCGGGAGGCTGTTGGTAGCCGGGAGTACTAGGAGCCAGAGGGCTACTGAAAATCGAGAGATCCAGGAGTCGGGAGGTTGTTGGTAGCCGAGAGTATCAAGAGTCGGCGACTATTGGGAAATGGGAGATCCAAGAACCGGGAGGTTGTTGGTAGTTGGGAGTCCCAGGAGCCGGAGGCTACTGGTCTCTTTTGACTGTCACCTCTGCTTTTATGTTGACTTTCCCACCACGTGGCACCCCCCGATTACCTCTCATATTACATGCCTCCCCTTCAAGTCTAATTGAAGGAGGCACCAATCCAACTAACTGGACTACTGTGTGGTCAATTCGTGTCCGCATGGTGTTCTTTCAGACTTGACCTGAGATTTTGCTTTAAATGCGGGATTTGGTATCATTAATCACAACGTCTTTTAAATGCCGGTCACGCTCAGTCTGTCTTGGTTTCCTGGTTTGGGTGCGTCAACATGTTGCCGAGGTTATGTCGTATTAATATGATGTGACCGTCTGCGAGGATAACAAGGGGTCGTCGAGATTGTGATGATTGCAGGGATTTGACATTATCCTCATGCCTGATCAAACAGTTGAATGAGTCATTCCGCCTTTGTTGTAACAGGCTTTTGACGATCGAGATTTGGGCAAGTGTAGTATATATAGGTTATGAATGAGATACTCTTGTCTTCCTCGTGTGATTTATGCTTTTACGTTCTCACCGCCTGCGCCCTCCTTCGCCTCCGATCATTTTCATTTGTTCATTTCTGTAAGTTCTTTGTCCATCGTTTTCTTTGACTGTTATTTAGCTTCATTGTTAACACCCACCGCCGTGTATAGCCACTTCGAATGGCTGTCGAGCCCTCTTTTTCCTCTCTGTGGTATAGGTTGATAGAATCCAATTTCACTAGTGGAGCCCTAGATAGGTTAAGGACCACTTATGGGATTCTGGCCAACCACCTGCTGCTACTGCCGAATGATAATGATCGTCCGAACCGCCCTCCACCAAGGTGTCTTACTTTCTTCAGGAGCCAGCTAGTGAATGGGCTGCAATTCCTCATTCCTCCTTTCTTCGCGGAAGTATCTTAATACTTTCGTATTCCATTATCCTAGCTTGGTTCGAATTCCTTCCGAATTTTAACCAGCGTTTTTATTCTTTTCCGGTTATATCGCATTCCTCTTTCTCCCCATGTCCTCCATTACTTCTTCTACCCGAAGAAGATGGATGATAGGATTTTTTTTCTTCTCTGCTAGGGATGGGATCAACCTCCTAAAGCACCTTCCCTCTTTATATAAGTGGTGGAAACCCCAGTTTTTCTTCGTCAAATCTCCTAACCCAGTATCTTGGCCAACTCGCTGGTAAGCCAAGATGCCCGAGCTGCCTATTTTGAGAAACCATCACCTAGAGCGAGGCTTCTTCCAAGAGTTTGAAAAGTGAAGGATTTGAACTTCGACAGCATGTTGCTGCTAGAGGAAGAAATGCTGCATCTGTTTGGGCTGAGTCTCATCTTAACTCCTCTTCTCGCTATCTTTGGTGAGACTTTATTCTCTGCATATTTTTGATATCTAACTGAAGACTTTCCTTTGGTGCAACCAACACCATGATGCGAGCGACTCTAAACAAAGCGAGGCTTCTGTCAGTGAAAAATTTGGAGGCGCATCGAGTCGAGATTGTCGACCTGACTAGAGAAGATGCGTGACGCTAGGAGGAGGCCTCAAGTGCCCTAGCATTGATTCCAACAGGAGTAGTCATCCCCCCAGCTCCATTGTCACTGGCCATAGAACTATCAGTCATCCCTCTGCTGGTTGCTGAAATAGGGGTCTCGGATGAGTCAGGGACCCCCCGTGAGGATAACCCGGAAGAGGCGTCGGTCTCCGCTCCATCTTCCAACCCAGTCATCTCCACAATCGAATCCCATTTCGATTTCACCTTCAAGGGGCCGGACCACGACTCTTCCTACAACATTGAGGACTTCTCGAGTCAGGGCTCAAACTGATAGCGAGCCCATGCCTTTGCCCATTCATCTTTCGGCATCTCCATCTGAGTTAGAGAACCACCAATTTGGGGGTGATTGCACCTTGCCTCAAGTCGCAACGCCCCTGTCGGAGGGTAGGACCAGGGTTTACCTGTGGAGAGGGCTGACTCCTCCCATCCCCTTGCCAACCCTAGTTCCCTGGGCCGCTAGGAGGGCAAGGAGCCCGCTATTGTCGTGGAGGAAGCCTCTCAGGGAGGAAAGACTCCTGGTGATGGCCAGGTAGAAATTATTCTTCATGGTCCTGCGGTGACCAAATGGACAGTAGGAGAAGAGATGACCAGGGATTTACCCTTCATGAGTTTGGTTAAGGAGCTTATGGCGATCGGGGCCGGTCACATGTCTAAACTGATGGTGTTTGGATAGCGGTTTGACAAATTATGGTGGGAACGCCAGGAGATGGCCGCCCGAGTGGGGGATTTGGAGGCGCTGCTGGCTTTAGACCCGTCCACTGACCTGGTGGTGGTTTTGCGAGAGATGGTGGATGAAGCATGGGATGAGATTGCTCATCTGAAGAACTTGGCTAGTGATCCTACTACCATTCAGGAGGGTCTGGCTCGGTTGAGGAGGATAAATGCGGATCTGCGCGCAGATAAGATTCAGGCGGTCCATGACCTAAGCACTCTGGACGCCGAGGTTCAGACTTTGAAGGAGGAAAGGAGGAAGCTACAGAAGCAATGGAAGAGAAGGATAGAGATGACGCAGACCACCCGGGAGATCCAGGCGAAGAGGCTGGAGGAGGCGAGGACCCAAGCAACCACAGCCCAAGCCGATTTGGAGGCTGATCGGGAGGTGCTTGGGTCATTGAACGTAGAGCTGAGGGTGACCTGAACCTCACTCGAGTCATCCCAAGTGCTGGTGGAGGCTCGACTGGAGTAGATAGAATCTCTCCGAGCTGAGGTGAAAGTTAAAGCAAAGGCGGAGGCGGACCTGCAAGTAGCAGTGGAGTCGGCGAGAAAGGACTCAGAAGCTTACCAAGTTTCAGCGGAGACCCGACTACAAGAATTAGAGGCCGCTCATACAGCTATGAAGACTGCTAAGGCTGAGCTCCGTGAATATCAGGCTGGGGAGGATATCCGTTGGATCGTCAAGAAGAAGGAATTCTTGCAGTCGGAGGAGTTTTACGATATGGTTGCCCTCCGATTTGTTCGGATGGTGCAGCATAAATGGCGGGCATCTTCTTGCTGGCGTGCCTCTTCCCCCCATCAACCAGAATCAGACCACCGATAATCTCCCTACTGAAGACATAGCAGATTTTACTTGAAATTATGTCATGCTTATGTCATTAACTTCTTTTGGTAGGCCCCTTTACTGCAATAAAAAATTCTTTTTGAGTTTGTTTGATGCAAATGAGTTTCTATTTTTATCCTTACCATATGAATCTCGAAACCGGCTATACCACAACCAGGGGGGATTTTTGGAGCCCCGGACGGGATGAGGATTTTGACCCAAACCATGTCACGATTGGTGGGAGTTGAGCCCTGAAAAGGACACGACGATATGATATGTGCTCGACTCTTGGGCAAAGAAAAGGTTGATATCGCAGCCGGGATAAATCTCGACCCCGACTATGCCACAGTCGGGGGAGTTTAGGTTCTGAAAGGACATGATGATACGATATATGCTCGACTCTTGGTCAAAGAAGAGGTTGATATCATAGTCGGGATAAATCTCGACCCCGATTATATCACAGTCGAGCGAGTTTCGACCCTGAAAAGGATATAACGATACGTTATATGCTTGACTCTTGGGTAAAAAGTTGGTTGATATCGCAGTCGGGATATATCTCGACCCTGACTATGCCACAGTCTGGGGAGTTTGGGCCCTGAAAAAGACATGACGATATGATATATGCTGGACTTTTGGGCAAAAATGAGCTTGATATTGCAGTCGGGATAGATTTCGACCCTGACTATGCCACAGTCATGGGAGTTTGGGCCTGAAAAAGGATATGAGAATATCTTCCATCTAAAAAAAAGATACTTTTTGTATTGCAGGAGAAGAAAATACAAAATTGCTTTAAGGGGGAAAATATGCTTTTTTGAAGGATACAAAACTTTAAGAATGATAAGCTGCAAATGGTTGACGCTCCATGGTCGGTCGAGATCTTTTCCCTCCGAGTCTTATAGGTGATACAACCCCAAATTCAATTTATGGAAGACTCAAAAAGATCCCCCCATTGAGGTTTTAGTTTGCCTATATCTCCCATCGGTTTGATCTTTTTTCACACCAAATCTCCAACCTGAAAGGGGCAGGGGATGACCCGCTTATTATAATTCTAGCATATCCTCTGCTGGTATGCAACGAGTTGAGCAACTGCTTTTTCTTGAGTTTCTATAATTAAATCAAAATCGAGGAGACAGAGCTCCTCGTTGTCTTTGTCCCAGGGCTGCTTTTTAGATGAACTCCTCCCTCACTTCCACCGGGATGATTGCTTCTCCGCCGTAGACCAAGTGAAATGGGGTCATACCGATGCTCTCTTGGGGGTGGTTCAATAAGCCCAGAGGGTACTTAGAAGCTCGCTTACCCAATTTTCCTGCGCGTGATCCAATTTAATCTTGAGTCCCCGGATAATTTCTCGATTGACCACCTCGACCTGTCCATTGCTTTGGGGGTAAGCAACTATGGTGAAGGCTTGCTGAATGCCAAGTTCTTTCACACCACTCCTTCAATCGACGACCTTGAAACTGCCGACCATTGATAGAAACTAGTTTGTGAGGTATCCCGAATTCACAGACTATATTTTTCCATAAAAACTTCATGACCGCCTCCTCCATTATGTGGGCCAATGGGACTCCTTCTACCCACTTGGAAAAGTAATCAATCACTACCGGGAGAAATTTCCTCTGTTGGGATCTGATCAGGAAAGGGACGACGATATCCAAACCCCATTGATCAAATGTGGAGGATACCATGGAGGTTTTTAAGAACTCTGTCGGGCGGTGAGAGAGATTCTAATGTTTCTGACAAGAGATACAAGCAGCTACGAAGCGAGCAGTATTAGCTTGTACAGTTGGCCAAAAATATTCGACCAACAATGTCTTTTGAGCCAACGTCCGTTCTTCGATATGATTTCTACAAATCCCTTCATAGATTTCCTACATGACTTAATCGGCATCGAAGGAGCCGAGGCATTTGAGGAGAGGCCATGAAAAAGAACGCCGATATAATATACTCCCAATCAAGGTGAACCGAGGAGCCTTCCTTTTGAGCAATCGAGCATTCTCTAGATCAGAAGGTAGAGTCTCTTGCTTGAGATAAGTGATAATAGGGGTTCTCCAGTTGGTGGGCGCATTCGGGTTAATGGGCTGATCAATTTGAGCTATCAATAAAGTTTGACTTACCAAATTATCCAGAGTTCATATAGCTAGTGCACTTACTATTTTGGCCAACTCATTTGCCTTCTAGTTCTCTGTGCAGGGGATTTTCTGATTGGTGACCTCCTGAAATTTAGCCTTAAAATTTTCAAATAATTTTGAGTATCTTCGCAATCTCTCATTACGAATCTCAAAATTGTCTTCTAATTATTGGGCAGCTAGCTGAGAGTCAGAATGGATGATGACTTGGGATACGCTGACTTGCTTGGCGGCTTGTAGCCCGACGAATAATGCCTCGTACTCAGCCTCATTGTTGGAGGCTCGGAAGTTTAGTCGGATCGAGAGTTGAAGTATGTCTTCTCATGGAGAAATTAGCAGGATGCCGACACCACTACCGTGTCGAGTGGAGGATCCATCCATAAAAATCTTCTATACTCCTTCGTTGTCTTGATCAGGGATTTCTATAAGAAAATCAGCTAAGGCTTGAACTTTGATGGTCCTTCTAGGCTGATACTGGATGTCATACTCGCTCAACTCGGTAGTCCATTTAATCACTCGGTCGGAGGCTTTTGCGTTTGTTAATATACAACCCAAGCTACTGTTGGTAAGAACCGTGATTAGATGAGCGATAAAATATGACCGCAACCTCTGAGCCGCTAGAGTTAACCCAAAAGCTAGTTTTTCCAGGTTGATATATCTGCTCTCTATTTCTTTTAGCAAATGACTAAAAAAGTAGATAGAGTGTTGTACCTTGTCTTCTTGTCGCAACAACACCATGGCGATTGCTCCTTCGGAGGCCGATAGATATATCCACAACATCTCGTCTGTCATCGACTTGGAGAGGATTGAGAGTTGGGAGATATACTCTTTTAATTCAACAAAAGGCTTTGTCACAATCCTCGTTCCATTCGAACTTGGAAGCTTTCTTCAGCACTTTAAAGAAAGATAAGCTCTTATCTACGAAACGAGAGATGAATCGGGACAAGGCCGTGATGCGATCTACTAGTCATTGTGCTTCTTGGAGATTACGAGGAGGGGCATGTTCTGAAGAGCTTGAATCTTTTAGGGATTGACTTCAATCCCTCTTTCCGTGATGATGTACCCGAGAAATTTCTCGCTTTTGATTCTGAACAGACATTTATCTGGATTGAGTTTCAATCCGTACTTTCTCATAGTACCACATGTTTCCTTGACGTTTGCAATTAAGCTCTATGCCCGGGCGGTTTTGATTAGGATATCGTCCATATATACTTCAATGTTCCTTCTAATATAATGCTCGAATACTCGATCTATCAGCCTCTGATAAGTTGCTCCTGTATTCTTTAGGCCAAAAGACATAACAGTGTAGCAGAAAGTTCTGGTAGAGGTGATGAAGCTAACATTTTCTTGATCTTCCAGGGCCAAGGAAATTTGGTGATATCCCTAGTAAGCATCAAACATACAAATAAATTCACACCCAGAAGTGGAGTTGACTAGCTTGGCAATATGGGGGAGGGCGTAACAATCCTTAGGCCGGGCTTTATTAAGGTCTCGAAAGTCAATGCACACTTTTCATTTGCCACCCAGCTTGGGTACCAATACCATGTTGGCGAGTTAAGTCGGGAATTGAACTTCTCGTATATGTCTCGCTTCCTTCAAACTCTTGATCTCCGCTTGCATCACCTGATCCTGTTCGGACAAGAAATTATATTTCTTTTAGCGGACAAGTCGAACATCGGGGAGTGTGTTCAACCGATGAGCCATTATTTTCGGGGAGACGCCAGTGACCTCCTTGGATGACCAGGCAAAGACATCGTAATTGCATGAAAGACACGTAATTAATTCCTATTTTAGCTCCGGACGGAGCTCAGTGGCTATCCGGGTGGTTCCTTCCGATCGATCGGGATGGATTTGCACATCTTCTTTCTCTTCGGTTGGTCGAGACAATGATACCTCTTGAATAACCTGCATTGAGGTATCTTATAGTCGGGTACCTCTCGAGAATCAATTTTGACTATATTGACATAACATTTTTGGGCTGCTAACTAATTTCCCTTTGCCTCCTTTATTCATTCTCCCACTAAAAACTTGA
>JBBUKS010000017.1:10039671-10054166 GCA_038050645.1 Hedychium gardnerianum
GGAATGAATGGTCCACTGTGATTTTCTTTAAGACATACATGCCTACAAATATTCAACCTCAAGGTTGGCAGGCATGGCATGCCTCTCCAAATGAGTAAGAGCTTTCAATTAATTGACCTTTGATTTTTTTTTATTTTTTATTTTTTTTTTATTATTATTTTTAAAAAATATTATATCTAATGTCAGGAACCAGACGACCATAATGGAACAAGGTTGCATTGGACCGGGATCTGATAAGTCAAGAAGAGTGAGTTGGTTAAAAAATATTCCCATAAACTACTTTGTCAACGACAAATTTATTGGTCCAGATGATTGGTTGTATCAACAACCTTAAGACTTCATAGTCGATATAATTTAGCAAGACAAGTAAAACAAAGAGTACTCTCGTAGCTAGTATATATATTGCATTTTCCATTTTTTGGTCAAATTAAAGTTGCATTCGGTAACATCTAGCTATTTTACTCATGGAGATCATGTCGATAAGTTGTTGAACTCTTGTGCCTTTGTAATGGTGATGACTTTGGTTAGAAAATCTAATGTAATTAGTATCAAATTTGTTCATTTCTACGATGCAAGTTGCTTTGCCTGTATGAGTTTTGCAATATATGAAACATCATGAAATTCCCATATGTATAAAATATGATATATGTAATGAATTTACAATTAACACATTTATATATGTGAAAATTATATAATAAATAAAACTTCAACGATTCTAAATTTTGTAAATTAATATGAAAAGTCGACATGGATGCATGAATATTTTCTAATTATTCACTATAAGAATAGCATAAATTACTTACAATCACATAATTAAATGATACATAAAAATTCTATTATATATATGAAAAACATATTTAATCAGTAATATCAAATATTTTTAATGTTATATTGAAAAAATAAATTTTATAATTTTTCAGTTTAAATTTGTATATATCATAGAATCTTAGATTATTCATTTTATCTTTCATTAATATATGCATTTACATTTTAAATATATTTTAAAATTTTATATTGTTAAATAATATTTATTCGTGCCCGCGTTATGCACCCCGACTATACATCTAATTTATTTTATTTAATAGAAAGTGAATAGTCAATTTATCTTAAATTATCAATTTAAATATAAAAATGACATTTAACTAATAGTATATACTGAAAAATTTTCTATTGTAAATTAACAATAGTTTTTTTTTCTGCCCTTTTCATTTTAACTTTTGTTTAATTATAATTATTTTTCACATTTAATAATTATTATTCTAAATTGTCAAATAAATAAAATATATTAATAATGTGGATCAAACTTATAATTTAAAAAGTTTTAAAGTTAATAGGAAAAATGTAAATCAAAAATATTTCACATAATTAACTTTTGGGCAAGACTAAGGAAAAAAATTCAAGGTGTAAACAAATCTCTACAAGAAATAGGAAGAGAAAATAATCCTTAACAAAGAAAAGAAAAAATAAATAAAATAGGATGGAAAATGCAGTCTTTCGAGGTCACGCGAGGTGGCTGACAAGGCCGCCTGCACAGGGCCACTCACACAGGGCTGCATGAGGCTGCCTCTCGTCGTTGCAAGCATCAGAAAAAAAAAAATAGGAAGGAAAGAAAGTATTTGTCCATCCAATTTGGATAAATAAAAAAATATTTAAAACAAATATTCTCTCAAAAAAATAATAATTTGTCCTCTATTATTTTATACTAGATAAACAATAAAAAGAATTAGTAGTCCATTCTTTTCCATCCTCCCAAGTAAGCAAGAGTTAAGATTTTTATTACAAATATGGTTTTGGATGCGGCAATGTAGAGGCAAATGCAACCGTAGGTGATGTCGCTGCATCTCCAAATCAAGTTCGCCACCTTCACCTCATAGAACCCGTGGCGGCGGCTAGATTTAGCCATTATGTCGCCTCTCACCAAACGGGAAGTGAAAGAGATTGGGAGAGGGGGGACGAGCTCCACATTGCGGTGGTGCAAACAGTCATTTGAGTATACAGATACAGAGACCATTAGAACCAAATGACGCCTTTGCTCAAGAACCATCGGTCTTTGGATTCCTCAACGTCTTTTGATCACTTTCCCATATACGGTGCCAATTGGATATGGGTCGATACCTCCACCTCACTCCCGGCTTGACCTCACTGCTTCCTTCAGGTTCGAATTCGATAGAGCGAGCTCCATCAACTCCAACGATCTGCTCTGATACATGCACACCAATAGCTCCTATCTATTCATGCAATAGACCTCGGGTCAAGGTTAACCAAGTTGATCGTGCTTGAGTTCGAGAGTTTTGATATTTGATCAATATGAAAGAGTTTGACCAATATGGTAGATGTTGACCAATATGATATTTGATTAAGATGATAAAGGAAGAGTTAAGTAGGTCAATGTTGACTAGATACTTGATGGTAAAGAAGAATCAAGTAGGTCAAGGTTGACTGAATACTTGGGAGTGAAGAAGAGTCAAGTAAGTTTAAAGTTGACTAGATACTTGACGATGAAAAAAAGTCAAGTCAGTCAAAGGTTGACCGGATACTTGACGATGAAATGCCCAAGTGGGTCACAATTGACTAGACACTTGACATGCAAAAGGAAGTCCAGGTGGGTCACTATTGATCAGACACCTAGTGATCGGAAGACCAACTGGAGTTGGCATGAGGTGAGAAAAGTCCAAGTAAATCATAAAGGACCGGACGCTTGGCATGAGAAAAAAAAGTCTAAGTGTGTTATGGTGGACTAGATATTTGGTGGTTGGAAGTTAAACAAAAAAGTTGGCATGAAAATAGTCCAAATGAATCAACGATTAACCGAACATTTGGTAATGAGAAAAGTCCAACGGAGAGTTAGCAAGGTGTGAAGTCCAAGTGGATCATGAAGGATCGAACACTTGTTACATAGATGAAATCCTAGTAAGTCAAGGTTGATGGGATGCTAAGCAACAGTGAAATCTTGGTAGGTCAAGAGTACTGACTAGATGCTAGGCCATGACAAAGCCCCGATAGATCAAGGTTGATCAGATGTTGAGCAACGAAAAATCCTAGTAAGTTGAGGTTAATCGGATAGTAGGTGAGGAGACAGTTTAGCCTTAAAAGGCTAAAATAGATGTAATAATCGATTGCTAGGAAGTAGCAATCAATTGCTAATCCTAAACCTTGAATTTAGGGTTTAAGGTGAGAAAGAAGGCTTGCAACTCAACTGCCTGGTTCAATTGATAGCTACCAATTGATTGCTTGGTTCCAACAATCGATTGTTGGCACTATAGCAGCTAACAGAACGTTGTGAAATCTACTGGTTAGTTCAACTGCTCATTGGTAGTCGATTAGTGACTCCTAGTAATCGATTGCTAAGGTAAAAATATTCGTTCTACAAGTGTCAACGGCCAAATTACAGCAAGATAATTGATTGGTGAAGGTAAACAATCAATTGCTAGGCCGAATCAGCCCGAATGCAACCCTATAAAAGATAGTTTCAAGGTCATTTGAAGAGGCCGATTCTTGAGGGTTTGGAGATGCAGTGTTGTTGCATTTCCTACCATCAATGGACAATCCAAAGCGACAAAGAAGCATTTAAAGTAAAGATTTGTGTAAGGTTGTTACTTTCATTTATATTTGTATATTTGTTTTGTTTTTTTAGTATTTTGTAAGAAATAGGTTGTAAGAGTCTTCTCCGCCTCCGGAAGGTATCCGAGAAGCAGAAAGATAGTGGTGATAAATCACTAGGACTAGATCTTGGAGTACTCACCTTGGGAAGTGACAAACCAAGTAAAATCTTGGTGTTGTGCATGTGTCATTGGTTTATTTTGTGCTTGTATTTTCTTTGTTGTGTATTTTGTTTCTGTTGTGTGTTAACCTTTTGTAAACGAGTACAAAATCAAAACAAAAGCGATCGAAATTATTCACCTCCTCTAGCTCACACCGATCTTAACATTGTCCTCCTATACTCGAGCGAGTCCTTCACCTGCATGTTAATATTGATCAGTCAGTGAGGGCAAACATAGTGGGTGTAACTTCTTCGACGATCAAGTCAACGTGGAGCTGATAAAAAGAATCAACGCGGAGCTAAAAGAGAAAATGTAATCTCCTCAAGAGAAAAGGGCTTAAAGAATAGATAATTGAGCGGATAAACTTAGTAACCTCTCCCCTACTTTCCTTTATATATCAATGAAATATACTCACCATGCAAGCTGCCACGTGTACTTGCATGCAGTCAAAGGTACAGATTGATGTAAAGTCGCCAATGCCTTTTGTCAAAGGCATGATCTTACACATATGATTGAGTATTCAATCAAAATCAAACTGACAAAATCCAACAAATCAAAAACCAAACAAATCGATTTTTTTTCAAACCGATCAATTTTCCTACGAAAACCGAACCGATTAAATATCGGTTAATTTGGTTTTAGACCGAATTAACCAAAATTTTAAATAAAATTTTGGTGTTAAATAAAAATACCAAATTTTGTTTAATTAATTATATTTTTAAATAAAAAATAATCAAATTAATATTCTTATTCGGTTTAACCGAATTACGAAATTTAAAACTGAAACCTAATCAAATTAATTGAAAACCAAATCGATTTTTTTTTTAAAATGAAAATCGAATTAACCGAACCGAATTTCAAAATTCGATTGATTCGATTAATTCAGTTTTATTGAATTTTTGCTCACTCCTACCTACACAGATGACATAAGTATGGGCCCAGGGTTGACTTCCTCTCATAGTACATGAGACCTTACATGTTCAGTCTGCTGACATCTGCCTTCTTTTTTGATAGCTCCTGTCAAACTCATGCTTAAGGCATCATTGCTCCTATCAAACCCTTGTTTAAGATATAATCAGCAAGAATGATTAGATTTAAGACGTGGAGGGGTCAAATTTGAGAGAGATATTCCTAAGCAGAAATATTCTCATGGCCTGGACGAGAATACAGAGAACATTCTTGGACAAGAATGCTCTAGTGTGCTAGCAGGTAGTGAGACTGCAAGATAATAGATTCAGTGAGTCTTTCCGTGCAGGTAGTGAGACTACAGGATAATAGATTCAATCAGTCTTTTCCAAGGTGTTCTCGGACGGGTATACACCCGCATGGGTATATTATCAAATGGGAATGACACCAAGCCATGACGTATTTTTGGGGATGTTCCGGTGTAAGGATGTTCCTAAGCCACGTCTTTCCGTGATGTTCTCGAGCGAAAATATTCCAAAACCGCAATGTTTTTCAAGAGATGTTTCCGGACTACAACATCGATCTTTCCATCTTCCCCTCCATCTCCTTGCTTCTACGCTTGTATAGATCGTATGGGCTCCATACTTCATTAACATCCGGATAAATACTAATGTTGGCTGAGATTTAAGCAAAATAGCCTGCAGGCATAACTTTGGCTCCATACTCCATGTCTTTGGCTGGCATGCATGAACCCGTCTGGGTAAATTTACTTGCTCGAATAAATGTATCTACCTGGGTATATGTCCCGGATGGAAATTGCGAGGCACATTAGGCCACCTTCATGGATTTCGCTGGTTAGCGCATTTGTCAACCGATGAGGAACAGGAAAGTGATCATGAAGAGTGCGATGAGGAGGAGGTGGACGACGAAGACATAGAACAGTATTTTGTGGTACTATGGAAACCAAAATCAAAACCATGGCTGAGTATGACAGTGGAATTGTCTTTCGATTCATATTCTATTTACAATTTTCATCATAGTTTTTATTTTGCTTTAAATTGTTATACATATCAATGATAAGATTTGATTTAGAATTGTTACTAGTCTTTACGGATTCATCTACGAAGAACAATTCATATTTTAGGATACAATATGATTTCATCTAAAGCTTCATGAGCAATCTCCAAATATAAAATAACTAACTTAAATTTTATTACTAACACAATTAACTTCAATTATAAAAAATGAATCATTAAAAAAAGAAGTTTATGAAAAAATTATTAAAAATATATAAAGTTCTCATAATATTTAATGATTTTATCCCTTTTTTAGGTCACCGCATTACAAGAATACCTCGTAATAGTGACGAAATTAATAATCCATCGCTATTCAATGACAAAATTATTATTTCTGTCGTTGATCAATGACGGAAATAATAATTCTGTCGCTATTCGGCGACGGAATTATTAATTTCATAGCTGATTACAAATGATCATAGTAAGTTCGGGAGGTTCTCCTTGTCTCAAACTTAGCGACGGATTATTTAATCCGTCATTAATTAATGACAGAATATTAATTTTGTTACTAATTTCCGATATATAAAATGAGGTTTGGGTCGAAAACATAATTTTATATCATAATTAGCGACGGAATTAATAATTCCGTCCCTGAATAGTGATAGAAATAATAATTCTGTCACTATTCGACGATGAAATTATTAATTCCGTCGTTGATTACCGATGAGCACAATAAGTTTGGGAGGTTCTCCTTATCCCAAACTTAGCGATGGATTATTTAATCCATTGTTGACTAATGAAGGAATATTAATTCTGTCGCTAATAACCGATATATAAAATGGGGTTCGGGTCGAAAATCTAATTTTATCTCATAATTAGCAACGGAATTAAATATTCCATCGCTAATTACGGGTTACAAAAAAACTAGTTTGGACCGAAAACTCTAATTTTATTTCAAAGTTAATGACGGAATTAATAATCCGTTGTGAACATTGAAATTGTGACGGAAAATTATTTGTAGTCGCGGAATGGCGATGGAAACTAAGTTTTCGTCGCAATGTAGCGACGGAATATTAAATCCGTAGGGATATTAAGGTTTCCAGCTATTTTTTTCCTATCATGAACACCTCCGAACTCCTCTTCTCCCACTCCGATTGCCGCTCGACAACTCTTTGACACGTGTGTTTGTCTTCGGCACGTAGGTAAGGTCTTTCCCTCTCCTCTCTCTCTAGGTGAGGCCAACTGTTGCTGGTGAGGCCGGCGTAGCCGCAAGCTTGGTGTGGCCGACAGCAAGCTTGGCCGCGAGATCAGACCGACATCGAGCTTGGTCGCGGTCTCAGCTAATTCAGGCCGTAATTTTGTGTAAATGTTGTTATATCTCATTTTGAATTTAAGGTATTAGTAATCTGATTAAAAATAGCTAATGTTTTTTTTTATCTTCAGGTATACTATTGTATTTTCTCCGACACGATATTCAAGTATATTGCGCTTCTTTTGAGGTTCAAACTTAATGTTTAGTTTAAATTTAAGTGTTATTGATAGTATTAAATAGTTTAAGTATTTAAAATTAGGTTTAAACTATATGCATGATTAGTTTAGTTTAAGTTTAAGTGTTTAAAATTATGTTTAAATTATATGCATAATTAGTTTAGTTTAAGTTTTACATTATTTTGAATTGAAATTAAATTCTTTAGTGGAATATTTATACGTTTATTAATGATGAAACTTTTATTCTCGTTAGGATATAATGTATATGAATAAAGCATGGATGTACAATAGGTTAGAAAATGATTTAATAACCTCAAAATATTTTGCTGGAGTTGAAGATTTTGTTAAAATCACTAAGTCACATCTAGAATGTATGAATGATGTAGAGTTAAAGTGTCCATGCAAATGTAAAAATACAATTTTCCATGATGAAGATACCGTGAAAGTACATCTATGTAGAAATAATTTTGTTTCAAATTACTACGATTGATATTGTCATGGAGAACCTTATGTATTTGATCCAATCACTACAAAAAAATCAACGGGTAGCGACGACAATAATCCAATGCTATTTCGTCGCTAAACCCTATTAGCGACGGATCAATGATGGAATATATTCCGTTAGCTATTTTTGTGTCATAGACAGGTTTTAGCAACTAAATACAATACTCCGTCACAATTAGCGACCTTCCGTTGCTTCGTCATCCTGCCCGATTGCTCTAGAGGAATCATCAAGGCATGTGAATGCAATGCAATCAATGGTTTACAACACAATGAATGCAGTTGATCATTCACACCAGGCAGATGAAATACCAATACCAAAAGTTCAGAAACTGTATGACATGTTAAAGGCTAGTGAAAGAGAAGTGTGGGAAGACATTCCTTCTAGGCATTCTCAACTATCAACTACTGCAAGATTATTGAACATGAAGGCAGAACATCATTTCTCTAAATAATATTACGATGATATGTGTCAATTGATGTCATAGTTGTTTCCTGTTGATAACTTCTACAATATAAAGAAATTGATTAGAGATTTGAGTTTATCTATAGAGAAAATTGATTATTATATCAATAACTGCATGATATTTTGGAATGAATATAGTGAACTGATAGAATACGGGATGTGTAATCATTCTTGTTATAAATAACATAGTCGGATGTCTGGGAAGAAGAAAAAAAAATTATTCCATTGAAAGTTATGTATTACTTTCCGTTAATTGTTAGACTTCAACGGTTGTATGCATCTTCCGCAACAACAAGCCACATGAGATGGCATCATGAGCATGTACACTAAGGAGATATAATGTGTCATCCTTGTGACTCCCCTGCATGAAAAAATCTTGATACAATATTTTCCTCATTTGTAATGGAACCACGTAATGTGAGACTTGGACTTTCTGCAAATGAATTTTAGCCATTTGGGAGCTATGAACATCAATATTCATCTTGACTAGTTTTATTAACACCGTATAACTTACCATCATAGATGTGCATGAAAGATGAATTTATCTTTTTTACTGTGTTTATTCTAGATCCTCAGAATTCAAAACAGCCAATAGATTTTTTTTTTACAACTTTTAATTGCAGAGCTGAATCATTTATGGAATGTAAGGTTGAAGACTTGTGACATTGCAAGTCAAATAAATTTTACAATACATGCTGTTTTGTTATGGACAATTAGTGATTTTTCAACATACTCAATGTTGTCAGGATGGAGCACGGTTGACAAGTTAGCATGTCCACATTGCATGAGGGAGTTTGATATATTTTCATTGCCTTGTAGTGAGAAGATATCCACGTTTAATAATCATCGTAAATTTTTACCAGTTAATCACCCATTCAGGCGAACTAAGAAAAAATTCAAAAATAATGAAATGGTCAGGAAACTTCCCCCAACAACAAATTCAGGTGATTTTTTTTGACAAAATTGACAACTTTAGATTTCTACCAGTATATCAGGATGGTTCTAATAAAATAAATAAGTATATTGTTAAAGTTTGCAAGTATGGTTGGAAAAAATGAAGTATATTTTAGGAGCTGTCATATTTGAAGTATCTGCTAATTCGACATAATTTAGATATGATGCATGTTGAGAAAAAAAATCGATAATATCTTCAATATGTTGATGGAAAAACTAAATCACAGCAAAATCATGTGAGGAATTAAAACAATTAGTTAACAGACTTGAGTTGCATTAGAATGAAATAACTAATCAATATCGAAGGCTTGTTATACATTGGATAAAGAAGGTAGACAAACATTATATACTTGGTTGAAAAAAATCAAATTTCCCAATGGGTATGCCTCGAATATGGCTCGATGTGTGGATATAAACAAATTAAAAATGTTTGGAATGAAAAGTCATGATTATCATGTGTTCATACAAAGACTAATTCCAATAGCTTTCCATGACTTACTTCCTAATAATGTTTGACAAACGCTTATAGAATTGAGTTTGTTTTTCAGAGATTTAACTTCGAGGGTTGTTGTGACATTTGATATGCTTCGACTTGAAATAGACATTCCTCTGATACTCTGTAAGCTTTAGCGCATATTCCCACCTAATTTTTTTGATTCAATAGAACATATACCCATTCATTTATCTTATGAGGCACAATTAGGTGGTCCCGTGCAGTACAGATGGATGTACTCATTTGAACAATTTTTGTGGAAATTAAAAAATAACGTTTGTAACAAATCAAGAGTTGAGGGATCAATATATAATGCATATTTGGTTAAAGAAGTATCTTCCTTCTGTTCTTATTATTTTTCAGATAATGTGAAAACTAGACATCATAAGTGTCCTTGGAATTCTAATGATACTAAACCAACAAACCCAGTGATATTTTCTATTTTCAAGTTTCTTGGTAAGACAATGGATGCAATTGTTTCTAGACGATTAAATGAACTAGAATATCATGCTGCAAGAACATACATACTTCTGAACTGTGAAAAGATCAAACCATACATAAAGTGAGTTAACAAGTTTATATATAAAAATTTATTTCCTTATACATGTTTGTTATCTAATATATCTTAAAATTACCTTCTTTGACAGCTATACCTACAAAATCCATAAATAATTGTAAGTGAGGTAGATATTAAATTAGAGATAAAATTTGCACTATGATTTCAAATCTATGTAAGTTAGCGATTAAATCATATTTTCATGCAACTGTATTATATAAACATCTAATCTCAACTCAATACTACTTTTATAGGTGAATGATTGTAGAATATCAAATGTTCAAGTTGAAAGAATAAAAAAATCTTGCATCAGATACTCTCCGTAACATAACATCATACTCTAGTTACTATGTAAAAGATTTCAAATTTCACATGGCCCAATGCGATTCACAAAGGCTTACCTATAATTCTGGTATTTGCGTAAAAGGAACTACCAACAACAATGATCCTAAATTTAATTACTATGATAGACTTGAGGAAATCATTGAGGTTGAGTATCCTATTTTACCCTTAAAAATGTGTGTATTATTCAAATGTTCATGTTATAATCCGACTCCAAGAACAAGTACCAGAATACATCCAAACTACAAGTTAATTGAGGTTAACAAAAATAAAAGATTCAACAAGTTTGAACCTTTCATTTTCGCAATACAATTTGGTCAAGTATTCTATCTTGAATACCCAACGAAAAGAAGAAAACCTAGTAAGTGGTTAGTAGTTTGTCAAATGAAGGTTCGGTTGACTATAGAAATGTCGAACAATATCACTGTCCAAAATCATGATGCATATCAAAGTGAAGAAGTCGAGAACTGATGTGTGTATTTCATATAGGTTTTTGCCATAGTTAAGTACATATTTTATCTCATGAATTGAATGTTTATTCCATGTTTTCACTTATTCATACTTCATTTTGATACTTTTTTTAGTTCGGAGAGCTGCTCTTGTGTATTTTCTTTGATATGGCGCAAAAAGTAGTCATAACGAGATTTAAAGATAATTTTCCAAAGGAAGAACAGCTGCCACGGCTCGTGGCCAAATCGGTGGGGCCGTGCCGAGAATTTGAAGCTCACAATGCTCCACATGGGGGTCATGTCGGCCGGCACAGCCCATGCTCAATCTTCAGGCCTTATTAGCGCCCGCCACAGACTGTTCGTGCCAGCTGGCACAGGTCGTGCCTAATCACCAAGAGTTCACAGTGTTCAACATGGGGGGGGGGGGCGAGGGAACGTGTCGGCTAGCACGGGTCATGCCTAAGATGCAGACTCGTCCAGCGTTCACGATGGGCAGCTCATGCCAAAATTTCCAGCAGATACCGTGAGCGACATGGGCTATGCCAGAGACTTACAAAACTCCCAATTTCTACCACGGGCAGCCCGTGCCAGTTGGAACGGCCCGTTTCACAGCCCGCCAGTAGCCATAGCGCCCGACACCGAGGGGGGGGGGGTCGTGCCGGTGGGCACGACCCATGTCGGGCACCTGAAGATCTCCTATAAAAGCCAAATCGTAGATCTAAAGAGGGAATTCATATTGGGTGTCGTCCAAGGACTCCAAGAAGACTGTGGAGAGTCGATTCAAGGAGATTTGGATGCTCAAAGCCTTGAATTTGGATCGGAGATCAACTGAAGACAAACCACTACATCGAGACTAAGCTTTTTTTTCTGAATTATCTTGATTGAAACTTGCATTCCTGAATAATTTTTGGTTGTAACTCTAATTTCATGGAGTAGACTTTTGATTCTAGGATTAGGGAGTAGCCTTATTGATATGTAGACTCTACTTGTTTAATCTATAGAGTTTGAATTATCCTTTTCAATTATATGTGTGATTGTGGTCTGGATCTACTGATTTAACACAATCTTGTTGCCAAAAACACAAGATTCATATTTCATGAGGATTTGGGGAATGACCGAAAGGAGAACCCAATCCTCCGACCCGTAGAACCCCGAGACATGGAGAGTCGTCTACGAAAGTAGCTCGATATGCCACGAGAAATAATAGATTATCTTAGATCTTAACCGATCAATTTCAATTCATACCCATATAGTAAGAGTAGTCATCTCGGGGGGTTGTGGGATCATATGACAGGGATCTCCTTATGAAAGCAATCCCTTAGCTCTGTCTCTTTGAGAGTAGAGGACAATTGGAATTGAAACGCTGGTGTAGTTTCACATCGGATATATAGGATGGTCTACCTACACAAATCACCGTGGAGGATAGGAAATCAAACATAAATTCAGAGTTTACAATCATTTAGGTGAAACCGAAGCCCTAGAATTACTTTTTTCACAAATTCTCTCTCAGATCATTCTTCCTTTCTCTTCTTTCCTTACTTTGGCTCAGTTCTCACTCTTTCTTCACTTGATTCCCTATTTTCTTTCCTTGACCCTTTTGTTCTTGAACCAAACAAACTCACAATTAGTCTAGATAATTGGATTTGTTTAATATACTAGTACTTGACCACCATTCCCTGTGGATTCGATCTTTTTATTACTTGACGACACTCCGTGCACTTGCAGATTGTCACGCCCCCCAGAGGTACACTTGTCCGTTGATACAGATGATACCCCTAGTGACAATCTTAGATACAATATGATATGAGTCCACAAAACTCATATAAACACAACTATGTAGTATAATACTACACCACCAGGGTAATCACAACGATATAAAAACAAATAAAGGGAAACATCCAACTATAAAACCAAAATTCGATTGCGTGTCGGCACGGCTTAAAACACCAAGTACATAACCAGAGTATACCAAAGAGACCAAATACAAGTCAATTATTACAACGCAAGTTCAATAAAAAAATGCAAAAGCAAAACAAACCGAAATGAAACGGATAAACCAACACTCGATGTGGATGGGACGGTGCGGACAAGATCCTCCAAGAGACAACTCAACAATCTACCTGCTAATCTGGAAATAAAATGGAAAACAAGGGTAGTGAGTACAAAAGCATACTCAGCAGATATAAGAAGATAGTGCATGATCTATATAGGTGTAAAGAGATTCAAAGGTATACAGTCTCAAAGGAAAAATACTCACTAATTAGAAGATAACACATGTATGCTTCTATCATATAATCATCATACTCAGCTGCACATAGTATCATGAGTAGTGACAATAAAGATCAACATGAGTACAACATCTCATATGCATGTACTAGTAATAATCAACATGAGTACAACATCTCACATGTATGTACCAGTAATAATCAACATGAGTATAATATCTCACATGCATGTACCAGTAATAATCAAAATACAATCAACATATGTAGGAGTCACGCTCCAACATAATAAATTATCATATGTGGGAGCAATGCTCCACCACAAGGTATAAAGATGACCAAGACACCTCGTTCGTCAGCTACGGACTGCATGAGAAACACTTTACCACGACTGGTCTCGTGGGTAGTCTGAAATGTCAGGGTCCCTGTCTGCATGAGAAACGCTCTACCATGACTAGTCTCATGGGCATACAGGAGATAGCTATCTAACTACGGGCTGCATGAGAAACGCTCTACCACGATTGGTCTCGTGGACAGCCTAGGGTATACAATCCCTATCTGGGAGAGAAATTTTAACTCATCCACAAACCAGATGCATATAATCAATCAATAATCAAGAAATAGCATGACTACGATGCTCTCACACCCGAAGGGAGAAGTGATCGATAACATACATGCATCTCCATGATGCTATAATTAGCTCACACCCGAAGAGAGTCATAATCGATAGCATACATTCAACACTGTGACACTACAACTATGCAATGTACATCATCACATCTAATCAAGACAGATCAACTATAATACACGCCACATACGTGATTATAACAACCAATCAGAGATGAGCTATAACCTCTAACATGTCATATCACTTACAATACACGTCACTCATGTGTTCACATATGCATATCATGATGCTAAACAGGTAAGGTACACATCACACACGTGTTCACATATACAAAACATAAATGTATGTAATGATACACAGGATAAATATTCTAAATATGCATCACACACATGCTTACAACTACATGACATGAATACACAAAGAACTAGCACATGGACATAAATACACGCCACATGCATGTCTAACAACTACATGTCATGAGTATATATGGAACTAACATATAAACATAAGTACACGTCATACATGTATCTAACTACTAGATGATAACATAACATATATGCATATTCTTATCGTGCACACCACACACGTGTACACACGTGTACACACTACAAGATAGGAAAATAATAGAGACTGCACGGATATAAACAAATCAACTCCAAGTACAAGCAACAGGTATCAAACTCATGTAGCATGTGAATAGAATCAAGGTAAAT
>JBBUKS010000017.1:10070742-10085235 GCA_038050645.1 Hedychium gardnerianum
CAGCCCATTGCTGCAAAATGACCAGAAAGTAATAATCGTGTGGCAAGGTACCAAGCCAAACTTAACTACCTCCACAAAAGATACAGGACCGGGGGTCTCCCTAGCAACAAGGCCAATACTATTGATGAAGAGTTGGGCCAAATCTAAAGAGAAGCAACCCAAGCAGCCCTCAGAACACTCCAACAGTACAGAGAAATTCATGCTATTAAATTATCCGAATATCGGAAGAGGGGCACTCGGAGTAACTGGTATGGAGAATGGCTGCCAGCTGTCAAACAACAAGATGACCAACTAGAAGCCCCACTACGTCTCGCAAGAGATGTTGCGAGAAGGACACCCAACTTTAGCTTTTGAGGCGGATGTGGTGGACCCAGAAACTCCCACTACCCACAAAATCCAAACTACTTTTGATGCTGACAGACACCACTTATCTTTCAGTACATAACTTTAATGCTGGCAAGCACTATAAATAACTTTTAGCAGAGACTGAGTCTCGGGGAGCCGTCCAATCTGCTTTATAGACTTACTTTCGGCAGTAGGCCGAATCATCCTGCATGCATTATTGTACTGGGAATCTGTAAAGAAGGAGACAGATAAGAATGCGATGGGGCCCATTGAGCACCTGGTTCTCACTCTCTCGCTTCTATAAAATCTCATATGCATGACTCTTGCAATTCATCCAGTCGACCACTGAAGAATTACTTGAGTCTTTAGGAGACATTAGCAAACATTGTAAGTTTGTTTTTCTGAATTTCAAGCTGAGTGCTTATTTTCTATAGTTCTTTGATACTCATCTCAGTTTGAAGTTTGGATGCCCATTGTTTTATTTTACCTTCCAACGCCATCCTCCATGATATAACAAATTGCTTCCGACCCTTGTTCAACAATTGTTCGATGAAGATCTTAGGAGGCGATCAACTGACTAATTTGAAAGTTTCTAAAACTTCAACGAGTTTGTATCTTCCTATGGAGGGTTTTTCATGGTGATCTCTTAAGAAATTTAGAAATAACTTGTTGATAATTTTCTTATCTATCCGTTGCTATTACAATCTAGTTTCAAAGGAAATTCTCTTATACATTGTCCAAGGATCCATGTTATTTAGGATGCCATGGTACATGCTCTCCCACAAAATTCCTACCATACGAATAATGTCCAAGACTAATTCATATTAAACCTACGTCACTAAAAGATTCAATAGGGGACAAAATGAACTCTTATAATCAACATCTATAGCAAGATATGGATTAGAAGAACCCCTCAACTTTATTGAATAATAAGGGTTTCAATTAGATTTGCCCATGGGCCGAGTCATAACTGGACCCGACTTGTAATCGGTCAACGGGTCGATTACTTGTTGACTCGGGTTGGGAGCTTGAATCGGTTAACATTTAAGTGGCTATTAACCCATTGAACCAATGATCTCTCAAATGAGAACTAAATATTCTAAAGAACGAAAATATAATTTTTAATATTTTATATGTTAGTTAATTATTTAATAATTAATCATTTTTTATTATATTATTATTCTTAATAATTGGAAGATGAATAGATACTTATTCATTGGAACAAATCTATAATGGATTAAAGGTTTTTTGCTTTTTCAGGGACCTATAAAAAAAAAAGGAAGAAAGACAGTAAGCAGTTAAGTTTGATTTTTCAAACCTAACTTCTTAATTTTTAATGACACGTATGAAAAATAAAATAAAAAAGCTCGTAAAAATTTCGGTTGGAAATGTCCCTAGTTAATTTATAAACAAATGATTTCCTGTCATTATTTAATAATTAATAATTTTTTTACTATATGATTATTCTTAATAATCATGATCTAACAACATTTAATAAATAATTTTATAATTTTATTTTTAAAAATATATATAATAATTTTAAATCATGATGAATCTTGAATCAAAAATTCCGAACTATAAATCAAAATCATCTTGGACGATTAAAATTAAAAATCCACAAGTCAAGAATCATCGAATTGATAATTATAAATCATCGAACAGCGGTTTTAAATCATTATCGAGTCTAATTTTGATTATCTTTGAGATTATGACGTGATGATAAGAAATAAAACAGACTTCTTATGTAATAAGAATTCAAATTTCATTCAGAGTATATTATATTTGAAGAATTTAAAAAATTTATGATATTAGATTATCTGTTAGGATTATTTATGTTTTTCAATTTATTTTGATGATAAATAAAAAAAAATTTGTAAGAAGAAAATCTATTTGTACATTTACTCGATGACTTATAATTTTTTTTTAAATCGAATTAATCATTTTCTGAATTAGTCAAATAAATAAGAATTTAGATATCGAGATTAAAAAAATGATTTCAATTTATTTAAATAAATAAATATGTATATATAAATATTTTATTTTAAATAAAATCATATTTCTTTGAAAAAAAGGAAAAAAGAAAGAAAAAAAAAGTAATAAATGTAATTTAACTATTTAAGCGCAAAGCCCTTCCCCAACCCATTTCCATCTCCGCTTCCATTTTCATATACCTCCACTTCCGAGAATGGCATCCTGCCGCCGGAGAGCCCTCACTTCTAACTTCAACCTTCTCTCCCGCCGTCTCACTCCCTCCTTCGCCCACATCCGCCGGGACGATCACGAACGCACCGAGCCTCCAAACCGCCCTCCTTTTCCCCCTATCCCATCCCTCCGGAGCGGCCACGCTTCCGCGTTTCTATCACTAGTTTTCCCATGCGGCGGCAGTAGAGATCTCGGATTCTCTCTTCCTCTGGGACTCAGTCCGTGCCACCTCCGGAACTACTCCTCTAGCCACGGACCGTCCGGCGAGATCGACGGCGTCGATGATGTCGCAGTGGTTTTGTTGGACAGCAGCGTAGAAATTGCTTCAGCAGCCGCTGCGTTGCCTCCGGTTCCTGTGCCTGGCGAGGTGGCTGCTGCAGCTGCTGACTCGTTCCTCCCGGTGGCGGCTCTTCAGCATTTGATCGATGCAGTCCATAGTTTTAGCGGTCTGAACTGGTTAGGTTCCTTGTTTATGTTGATTGCATTGACAGTTTGCTTGTTTGAATCTCAAAAATGGAATTTGTTTTCATGATTTTGTGCGTTCTGATGAATTCCTTTTTTCATTTCACTGGGAGATGGTACTACAAAGAAATTTGCATACATGATCAAACAAAGGGAAAGAAGTAGTTTTGTAAGTTTGTGCGTCCGTTAGTTATCCACAAAGCAACATAAAAAACAAACACTCCATCTGAACAGCAGCCTCACCAGAAAGTGCAATGAGAACCAATTATTCTTGGTTGCAGACAACCCTCATCCAGACAGTCCAAGCCTCCAAGGTGTTCCGTTCTTTCAGTGTTTTCTTGTATTCACTCCTCAAGTTAATCTATTATTGGTATTCAACGTAGTGAAATTTCCCACTCCTAGTAATTTGTTGGATGTGCTCATGTATGGAGCAGGATTTAATCAGTGTGAACGGAGCATGATTCAAGGAAGTGGATCGGACTACAAGAGTAAACACATGACCAATCACAGAGATAGTGCTGCAAAAGGGAAGAACTTAATTCTTGAAGGTGTCATTTGGAGGTTTATGCTTCGGGGTCTATAAAAGAGAGGAACTTGGACCTTCGAGGGTCTTGGATGCATGACATTTTTTTTCCAACTTGCATATTCTCTGATTTCGCTTCAGTTCGGTTATTTGCTCATTCCCCCCCACTTTGACCTACAAAACCTCATGATCTCTTCATCCCAAAGCTCCACTACAACTCGGGTTCCAATCTCTGAGGCTCTAGGGATTCAACAGTGGTGTACAGAGAAGTCTGAGAGAGGTAATAACTCATAGCTAAACATGATGACATGAATGTTAGGTAGGGCATTCCTGAAGTTGGAGAGAGAGGGTAAAACTGCCAATGTCAGAGTTAGAGAAATGGAGGAGTTGAAGTGAAATTATAGTGTTGAAGAATAAGATATAATTTGTGTGTCTAAGCAGTGGTTGAGAGCCTAGGTGGGAACATCAGAGATTGAATATTAACGGCAAGATGATCCAAGCAAAATTTTTAGATGCCAAATGTGGACACATGACAGATGCCAAATATTGACACGTATGGTAGAAGCACAGATCCTTTAGAATATGCTCACGCCTTTCGACTCCTACATGTTCTTTTACGGGTTAGTGTCTAATGTACTGATGTTTCAGAATTTCCTAACATCAGGGGATCAACACATACATGGCTCTCTAAGTTACCCCTTAGGTGGAATAACAAGTTTCAAGGAGTTGATGTGGGACTTGAAGCCTACTTTATGTGAAGCAACAACATTTTCTAAAGCGCAGATAGCTTGACCTTGAGGATGGGGATTGACGAATCATTCTCAAAATTTTAAAAAGGTTTATAGAGGTGTCCATGCAAATGGATGATCTGAATCCTATATCTTTAATAATAAATCAAGCATCAAGATATTTTTAACTTATGGGATACCCTTTCTATCATTGTTGGTAAGACATACACAGAAAGAATGATTGTCTCAGAGGGAGTTTGCCACACCAATATAGAATGATAGAATCAATTGCTTTTTTAGTCATTCTTTTATTTTAGTTGTTGAACTTTTTTTTTCCCAATCCATGTTCTACTGTCATGCATCTAATCATAAATTGTGTACTTGCATACTTAAATCTCCATTTGAGCAACATATTTGAGGTTGCTCAATGTAGATCTCTCGAATCATATTACTGAAAAGGGACATTTTTTGCATCCATTTGGATGCCTACCAACTTCAATTAACAAAGTCGAGATTACTAAGTTGAGCTAGAAGTTAAAAGTCTCAACACATTCCGCACTATAGGTGTGAACTCTTTGGGCAACAAAATATGCTTTGTATTGCTTAATTGTTCTATCTGAACGATAGCTATAGTCAAAACTCATCCACAAACAACGGGACCTATAGGAGGTGAAACTAACTCTTATTTTGCAAGTGATAAGGGTATCCATTCTTATCCATCACACTCTTCCAGGAAGCACAAATATAACCTTGTATAAAATACGAGTATGGAACAAAATAAAGACAAGAAAAGCAAGATACATATGGGATAACCAATTATGATAAATAAACAAGCAAGAGGGAGATAAGTAGATGACTGTTTACCTTTGTATAGAGCAGTAGGTAATTCTAGATGAAATAAGGATGGGTTGGTTGATTTGTAGATGGGTTTTGTCCTGTGAACAAATGGTTGTTATGTGTGACGAGTGCACACCTACAGAGGTTGGTAATGAAGGTTGTAGTGTGCCTATGACAATGGGTGGAGCATGTGGTGGTTGTGGCATAGGCATTGGTTCAAGAATGATTGAAGAAGTGTGGATATTCGTAAAAAAAAGGTAACATCGTCAAAGATGAGGCTATAATGTGAAGCAAAATGATAAAATGATAGTCATTTTGAGTTTGGGAATACTTGAAGAAAAATCATATTGATTCAAGAGACTTATCGTGATACAATACTAAATAATGCACAAAACTTGTGTGACCACTGGAAAAGACACTAGCAAATAGATCAACAATTAAGAGAGTTTCACATGAGGCGATCTAGGCATGCTATAAAAACATCTCCATTAAGTGTATGGAAATGATATCATTAGTAGCAATTATGTTCAACAATCCTGATTTGCTGATACAAATGGCTATGTGTTCTGAAATTTTCTGATGAAGAACATGCTGATGAGACTGATAAAAAAGGTATTGAAGGCGCGCGTTGCATGTAAAGTAATGAGGTTTTTATGAGAGTGCAAAATTTTAATAACAATATGAAGTGTGTTATTATTTCATCATAGCAAACCATGAGAACAAGCAAGATGCCGCATCAACTTTAAGTTGATAGAGTCATTCAAATATAATAGAGATTGGTGAGTAGAAAGCATCTAAAATTAGGCATTGATAGAGATTGGACTCAGTCCATTCATCAGTGTATAATAGCCAAGAGAGAAGAACTCTGTTTATTTGCTTTCAAGGTAAAACATGAAGATGCTTGCCTTACAAGTCTCACGTTAATACATGTGCATATGCTCAAAAGGCAAAATAATGTACTTTCCTGAACATTGGCTCAAATAGCCAAGCAGACCCAAAAGATTGAAAGAGGCAACACTTGATTGTTAGTGAAATAATGGCTATGCATGAGGTACTAGAATGGCTCGCAACTGATTTTCCCTCATTTAATAGCAGAAATAGTGTCACCAGTGGGAGCACACTCAAGTGACTCAATGACAAGAGCAATGCCAACAATGCTCTGAGAGGTGATTGGTTGAACCAAAATGAGTACACGGGATAGAGAAGGCCTGACTTCAATTCCAGCCACTACGAGTGTTGTTTGCAATATAAAGCATCTAGAATAGAGTCCTGAGTCCTCTCCAAATTGTGATATTTAAAGAAGTGGTTGGTTGTGAGTAGCACCAGAAGAATCATCTAATGTGGAAGGAAGCTTGGGACAATAAGTTCTTCAATTGATATTTTCAATTTGGATTTTGTCACTGAATGATAAGTTAATTCATACTTCTTCCATATGAGTGGTGCAAAATATTCTTGCATAGGTCGGGCATCTTGTAAATGAGTAGAGATTTCTTTATGTAACATATAAATTTGAGAAACATTCTTTTGTAAGAAAATCTAAAATATCTTTAATAGTAGACTGAAACTTCAAAATACATCCATGATAGTCATAAGACAAGAACATATCATGCAAGGGAAGCACTTCCGGAGTTTATAAGAGAGATTCTTTTAGGTTAGAGATAATGCTATCAAACGGGCCAACCCAAGACGGGGTGGGCTGACCCGCCAAAAACCTGTCATATGGTGGGGCAGGGCGGGCCGACCCTCCATCTTGGCGGGTCGGGAATTCCCCAACCCAAGGTGGGTTGCGGGTAAGGCGAGCTAGCCCACGAACCCACAAAAAATAAAATAAAATAATAAAAACATATATAAAAATGTTGAAATTTTAAAGTTTGGATTGCAGATTAGACGGGTCGAGCACATTGAGTTTTTCACTTAAGTTTTAAATTTTAGAAAAAATATTTTTTTTTCTCAATCCGCAGGCCAACCCGAGCTCACCACGGGCCGACCCGCGAGGGTCGCGGGCCAGGCGGGTCGGCTCGCTTGGACCTATCTTAAAATGGATTGATAAAATTTCAATCCAAACCACTTATATTATTTGGCGGGGTAGGCCAACCCGACGGGCCTAACCCAAATTAACGGGTCTAGTTAGAGAAGGATGGAGTTGTCCTTGCATTTTGATGAGAAAGAGAAACATTGATTGCCATGAAATTTAGTTGGAATTCTTGAGAAGAATTATTGTTCCGAAAAGAGTGACTACCAACTTACAATTGAAAGCCAAGATGGAGATCACACACTTGCAAGAGAGAGAGAGAATGATGGTGCCATCTATCTATGTTGAGTGGACACTAGACATTCCTATTAGTCACTAGTAAGAATATTTGGTAATAGTCCAGTGAAGATTCACACCAATATTGAATACTCATACCAAAGTTCAATTAACATTTTTAACCATAGGGCCAATGGAATTCAAATTTCATATTTATGTTCCAAATACAAGAATATATATTAATTCCCAATAATTAAATTTCTTTCAAGTGATTTTCATTATTTTCTTTGCAAATTGGAACCTTAGATATTGGTGGGAAATGGAAGTTTCAAATTTGTTGTTATTTTTCAATTTCAGGTGGGCTTCTATTGCTTTGACAACTGTATTAATTAGAGTAGCGACCATCCCACTTATATTGAATCAAATGAAATCCACCATGAAGCTTAATGTGAGTTGCTATTTGTCATAGTTTATCTTTTTTCTCATAAATTTTGTTGAATAATTTATCTATTTGACTTGGATATCATTTTGGTAAAGGAGTATTCTTCATAATGCTATAATCATATTCAGTATTAAGATTTTGATATTTGGTGGACACTTGGAGTTGTTAAAATTTTAGCTATTTTAGTGTTTCTGCATGTTTATCCTTTCAATGTGTAAATTGCTTAATTTACTCCCTTTGAAAATGGCATACTATAAAATATTGAAAGCTTTTGAGTATGCCACTGTGATGCCATAATTTATTAATTTTGTTGATCATTGGTGTTAATAAACTGAGGACAGAGTAAGTGTTAGACTATAGAGAGATTGAATGAGCTAATTTATAGTGCGAGTTGCATTGTGGATCAAGTGCACATGAGCTAATTAACACTATGCACATAAAGGATATAGGGTAAAGTAACATTAATAGTAGAAGCCCACCATCATCAAATTGGTAAGGCATCGGCGCTCTTGTCCAAATTCCATAGTTGGATCCCAATTCTGCACGTGTGCAATTGCCATTTATAATGGCAAAATCTTTTATTGAATACACTGGCTGGTACCAATAAGGGATGTATGCATGTTAAGTTTGGAGAATGATCAAATTGAAAGTCTGATTTTTTTTGGACTCAAGCTGATTGGGTTGGGTCAAACTGGGTTCTGTTTTCACCAAGTTGGGTGTTATTAGATGTTGAATTTTAGTTTATTCAGATGATTTGTACGTCTTTCTGCAAAGTTTTGTTTTTTTCAAGTTCTTAGACTTGTAATTTGTTTGTAACTATATTTAATGAAAGCTAAGATCCATAATATGAAATTATTGACATAGTTTTATCTTGGCTATTAGCATAGTTTTATGTTGTGTTGGCAATTAAAGTTGATGCAACTCTGTATCCTTTTAGGTCTAATCGACCCTTGAAACTAGAGGGGTGTCAAGTTTGACAAATGGATAGTATCTGACTCATGTCTAGACCTAGGCCGCATATCAGAAAGTGATTTCCTTTCCTAGAAGGATAGTGATCACGATGCATGTTATGTCTATGTGAAGGTTGTTGGAGGTGAGGTGAGATGAATGTTATGCCATTCAGCATATTTACCATTTGTCAACTTGTTTTTTATGCTTTCTAGTTATTCCACTCGAAGGATCTTAAGCTTCTCTTCCACTAACTCACACCTGACATCTATCACTTTGGCTGTTGAATTTTTTGTCATGGCCAATCTAGAGGTTTAATAAGTAATACAAATTATAAAATAAGCAACACAATAAATTTAGGAAAACAAGTATGAAAATAGTGATTATGAGAAAGTGGTAAATGCACAAAAATTGTGGTATATTGGCTAAATTAAACAAACAAAAAAATTCAATGAGGAATGAAAATTATTTTGTTGCAAAGTATGTACAATGTAGTCCTCAAACATGTTGAGTCCCATTGTAAAATTCCATTCCTCGGGTGAGGGACTCAAAGGAAAATTGTTTTTTTCTTGTTACTGTTGCTACAATAATCATTTTTTCCTTAAGGAACAGGGACTATTCTGGAATATCAAAACTATCTGGGTTTTCTGGAAAATGCCTAAACCTTAAATGGGGGAATAGTAATGATAAATAAGATTTTTAATTTTAAAAGTCTAAAGCAAAAGTTTATTTTGGTATTCTTTTATTCAGGAGAATTAGTCAATGAAGGTAGTTGTTGAGTTGATGTTTTTCTCATTAGAGAACAGGAGATTTATTTCAAACAGATTATTTTTTTCTTGAATATTTTTAGTTTATTTCTTAATTTTATTTGAGTTGGAGCCGTTAGGAGAGACAATCCCTAATGTTAATAATCTTCAGTTTAATTAATTTTCCTTAACAAATTTTGTTTACCATTCGAGATGGTGTAATTTTGATGCTACATCACAAGGGCTGATTCTGCAACATATGAGTTTATAAATATCAACTTACAAGCATTGGTTCAACCATGATATCCAGGCAATATTCTGCTGATTTCATGGGATTGCGACAATAGTCACTCAATCATTTCTAGATTTTTCAGGTTGGGGTATTAATTGATCAATTATACTTGTCTGGATATTCTGCAATCGTCAATACTCACTCAATAATCCAAATTAAGAAACCATTTTGAGTGAAAATCACTTTACAATATAAACAATGATGGCATTGATCTTTCTTGCACATAATGTGAATTTTGATGCATCTGGAACATCCTTTACTCTTACATTTGACTATGAAATTTGGAGCAAGCTTGGAAATCAGTTGGACCATGGACTTTGAATCATTCTGAGTATTGTAGGTAACCAAGAGCAATGATGCAAACAAAATCAATGAAGTTACTAACGAATGATGATTGATTTATAGGTTTATGCTTTGGCCATGGTGAGTAATGCATAAAATAGAAAGAAGGTTTCACATTTTAGTTTATTAGGTCTGGTTAGGTAACTCCAGCGTTTAGAAGCTTAACACACTGGTTCGTGGAGATGAGAACAAGCAATAGTAAAGGATATTTTGAAAGGAAAGCCTGAGGTCGAAATCTTAGATTCTTATATTTCATTCAATGTAAAGAAGGGGGAAAATAGCATATCTTGTTAGGTCCACTGGATGACAAATGATAGGTGGTAACGGTGGCTTGGTGGTGCCAGTTATGGCTGATGACTGATTTGACTACAGAAATGGGGTTCAAGATACTAAAGGGAAGATCAACAGAGGAATCTCAAGCTGCTGGTGCAAGCTATTTTTCTTTCTCTGAGTTTTATTGTATCAATGGATTTCCTAAGTATACTTATTTCGGATAACAACCTGTTTCTTATATTATCTTTTCATGTTTTTGTCTTGAGTCTATCCGTGTGGTCTTGTGGGCACTGAAAACTTCGTATTTGTTTTCACCTTTCCTTCTTTTTTTTTTGTTGCAGATGATGAGGCCAGAAATAGAGCAAATTAAAGAACAGATGAATGTATGTTTCTTAGATTCCTCAACATGGTCTCACTATGAAAAGAGCCATCATTTTTATGCATATTTTGTCATGAGAATAGTTTAGCCATCATTGAATACTAGATTGTCAATGTGACAAATGCTTATGGTAAATTTCAAATTTGTTTTATTATGCTTACCTTCTGTTTTGTGTTGGATTATCTGCTGCAGCCAATGGATCCTCAATCTGTGCAGGAGGGGCAACAACAAATGAAGGCATTGTTCCTCAAGTATGTTTTCTGTTATATCAGTCCTTATTGTGTCAATCGTTCTTGCTTTTGATTTCTTTGCTATTAGAAGAGTTTCTCTACTTGAACCTAAGTTGTCTAAGATTCATGATGCTCAAGAATATAGAGATTTTGTTTCACATATCTCCACAATGGTATGATATTGTCCGCTTTGAGCCTAAACTCTCATGGTTTTGTTTTTGGCTCTCTGCCCAAAAGACCTCATACCAATGAAGATATTTTTCCCTCTTAAACCCATGATCTTTTTCATGTATTTCCAATGTGGGACTTTGATTGTATTCCCAACAATCCTTCCCTCAAATGAAGGACCACTATTACTCATGTGGTCCAGGCTTCCCTCAAGCATCCGGTCACTCTTGACCTGCTCCGAGCCTCCCCTCAAGCATCCGGTCACTCTTGACCTACTCCGGGCCTTCCCTCAAGCATCCGGTCACTCTTGACCTGCTCTGGGCCTTCCCTCAACTTCGTCCAAGGCCACCCCACATGACATCCGATCTGGACTATGATTCTGATATCACTTGTTTCACATATCTCCACAATTGTATGATATTATCTACTTTGGGCTTAAGCCCTCATGGTTTTATTCTTGGGCTCTCTACCCAAAAGGTCTCATACCCAAAAGATTGTTGTATCTTTCATATATTCAAAATTGGTTTACATGCCCTGTATTTCAAGATATACAAAGGAACTAAAAAAGGAAATAGCTAATTACAATTAATTAACTTTCCTAAAAGCTACAGATTTGTATAGCTTGAATATTCCTAAGATCATGTCAATATCTTGACTGATTGATTTTATTTTCAACACTTTCCAACACTCCCCCTCAAGCTGGTTTGAAGATATCTTCCATAGTCAGCTTGCCAATCAAATACTCTAATTGTTTCGATGACAATCCTTTAGTGAGCATATCTGCAACTTGTCGGTAGTTGGAATGTAGGGCATACAAATCAGACCATTATCTAGTTTTTCCTTGATAAAGTGGTTATCAATCTCAACATGCTTCGTTCTGTCATGAAGAATTGGATTGTGTGCAATGGAGATGACTGCTTTATTGTCACAGTATACTGTCATGGGCAATGAATATGAGATTCCCAATTCTTCCAATAATCTCTTGATCCATATTGTTTCACAAACACCAAGAGCAAAGAGCTTGAAACTCAGCCTCGGCACTACTTCTAGCCACCATAGGTTGCTTCTTGCTACGCCATGTAACCAAATTACCCCCAACAAATGTACAATAGCCGAAGGTTGATCTTCTATCAACGACACTTCCAGCCCAATCTGCATCGGTGTAAGCTTCGACTTGAAGATGTCCATGTTTTCTAAACAAAAGACCTTTTCCTGGAGTTCCCTTCAAATACCTTAAAATTCTGTAAGCTGCATCGAAGTGTGTTGGACCTGGAGAGTGCATAAATCGACTTACAACGCTAACTGCAAAAGTTATATCAGGACGAGTATGCGAAAGGTAGATAAGCCTCCCAACTAGCCGTTGGTATTGATCTCTTCTACAAACTTCTTCAGGTTTGGCAGGTTGGAGCTTAATATTAGACTCCATGGGTGTCTTAGCTGCCCTGCAACCTAATAGACTTATATCCTTGAGAAGGTCTAGAACATATTTCCTTTGTGTAACAAACATACCCTCTTTGGATTGTGCAAACTCCATACCAAGGAAGTATTTCAATACTCCTAGTTCCATGATCTTGAATTCATTGGCAAATACTTCTTTCAATCTTTTAAGTTCAACATGATCATCTCCCGTTAAGATTATGTCATCCACGTAGATGATCAGGATGATAATCTTCCCTCCTTTAGAGCGCCTGAAAAACATGGTGTGGTCCGCTTTACTTTGGCAATACCCCTGACTTTTAACAGCCTTCCTAAATCGCTCAAATCAAGCTCTTGGTGACTGCTTAAGTCCATAAAGAGATTTCTTTAAGCTATATACTTTATTTCTGCCATATTTTTCCTTGAATCCGGATGGCAACTCCATGAACACTTCCTCTTCTAAGTCTCCATTTAGGAAGGCATTCATCACATTTAATTGGTGTAAAGGCCAATCAAAATGTACTGCCAGAGAGATAAGAAGAACTCGGATTGAATTTATTTTTACAACTGGTACAAAAGTTTCCTGATAGTCGATTCCATGTGTCTGTGTAAATCCCTTAGCTACGAGTCTAACTTTGTACCTTTCTACACTACCATCATCTTTGCGCTTAATGTTAAACACCCATTTGTAGCCCACTATTTTCTTTCCAACTGTAAGTCAACAACCTCCCAAGTGTCATTTCTCCGAAGAGCATTCATCTCTTCTAGAACTTCTAACTTCCAATCCGGGTGATCTAGAGCTTCCTGGATGTTTCTTGGCACAAACAGGTGAGTAATATTTGAGACAAAGGCCCTATAATTGTTGGAAAGCTTATGATACGACAAATATTTGGCAATAGGATGATTAGTATAGGTTCGAACACCTTTCCTAATGGCAATAGGTATATTATTGTCAATAGGAAGTATGGTTATTGGAATAGGATAATTACCTATAGAATTTAGGGTCCAATTGAACCGACTTCGGAAGTGATGATTGAACTTACACAGGGATAGTTGTATGATCCTCTCCCTTTTGACAAAAACGTTTCCTGCTAAAAACACGAAACTCAGGCAAAGGAGTAGGAATCTTTGATAGTATTTCTCCCCCTGCTTATAAATCTACACTTGTCACCAATAAACTAGGGTTTTCATTATTTTCATTAGTTAAAACTCGTGTCTCTTGGTTTATTTCAGAATTTTGGTTGAATTCCGGAAAAAAACACATTCGCATAGGTACAGATGTGTGCTAAAATTGATCTTCACTCTTTTCTATCTCCCTTGGCAGATCATTTTGTTTAAAGAAGGGTTCTTTTTCCCAAAAAATGACATCCATACTAACTAAAACTTTTTTTTGTCTTTGGATTCAAACATTTGTATCATTTTTTATTAGGAGCGTAGCCAAGAAAAATACACTTTTCAGCCCTAGGATCAAGCTTTGAACACAAGTGATTTGGTATATGGACAAAAACAGTACAACCAAATACCTTTAATGGCAAATCAGAAATGATTTTATTTTCAGGAAAAATATTTTTCAGATTTTGCAGAAGTGTTATATAATTTAAGATACGTGTTGACATTCTATTCATCAAATAACTTGTTAGAACTGCATCCCCCTTAAATACTTTGGAACATGCATAGAAAACATTATTGTTGGGTAACTTCAAGTAAATGTTGATTTTTTTTTCCAACTAATCCATTTTGTTGAGGAGTACCACGACAAGTGGATTGGTGTTCAATGCCTTTCCCCTTTAAAAAGGTCCCCAAACATTCATTAAAGTATTCAGTACCATTATCAATTCGAAGAATGCTTATTTTGGTTTGAAACTGATTTTCAACCATAGTGTGGAAATCTTTGAATAATTTTTCAACTTCA
>JBBUKS010000017.1:10085335-10109196 GCA_038050645.1 Hedychium gardnerianum
AAGAGCAAAACCATGAGGGCCTAGGCCCAAAGTGGACAATATCATACCATTGTGGAGATATCTAAATTCCTTCGGTCTTAACAAATTTTTGGTGCGAAACAGAGCTCGTTCAGAGATCTATATTTCTTACTCAATATCAATTGACTAATGACTTTAGAAACCGAACAGAAGCAAGTCAATTTAATTATTTGACTCAATTGATGACATCAATTGACCGATGATTGATATCAGTTGACTAATGTCGATTAGAAATCGAACAGAAACAAGTCGATTCGACTGTTCAAAATTGATGATATTAATCAACTGATGATTGATATCAGTCGATTGACGTTCAAATAATCAAAAAAAATAGACAGATTTCAAAAAGTTTAGAGGTCGTTCAACTGTCGGAGATCATATCAATCGACTGACGGGTAAGATCAATTGACTAATGGGTGAAAATCAACCCTAATCTAAAGACTTTAAAAGAGGGGTTTCAAGGAGTTTTTCAGAGCTGATTTTTAGAGATTCTGAGGTGAAGTGTTTGTGTATTTCTGGATCAATAAGAAATATTTCTAAGTAACAAGATTCTTAAGAAAGCATCCAAATAAAGTTCTTCATTGTGAAGTCATTTACGATTTTATTTGTCTTTGTATTCGTTCCCTTGTTGTGTTCTTGTAAGAACATGTTATAAGAGACTTCTCCGCCTCCGGAAGATATCCGGAAGTTCATAGTGGAGGGAGATCACTAGGAGTATACCTTGGATTAGTTGCCTAAGAGGCGGATATCAAATAAATCTCGGAGTTGTACATGTGGCGTTGGTATTGATCTAAGTTTTCACTGCGCATTCAAACGACAAGCACAAGATTAAGACGAGAAGCGATCGAAGTTATTCATCCCCCTCTAGCTCACATAGACCCTAACAATTTCAAGTTTGACTTGAACTTGGTTCAAATTTAACTTGAGCTTGATTTATTAATGTTGGAAAAGTGAATGGAAAAATGGACTCTAATGTGTATGGGAATTTAGTCCCATATTAAGAGTTTTGTGATATTATAGTTGATTTATATTAAATCACAACTTTTGATGTTGTGAATATGTATGGATGAGAGACTCTCTCTCTTATCTGCGAACTCGTGGGAGTTGCAAATCCAAAACTCAAATTATACTTAACTTAGTTGACTCGTGTGTGAGCACGACTTATGCATGCGTTAAATGTTAGATCGATCTAGGTAAAAATTTACCCAATAGACCAACCAATTTTTTTTTGTCACATGAATTATTTTTCACATATATCTTAAGAGTGTAACAAACACATTAATGATCAATCTGAAATTAATAGTCAACCTGTAAAAATTAATAGCCAATCTGAAATGGTCGAACGTTAATAGTCGACTTGTAACCCTTCGAACGGTAACGACTGACCATTGATGGCCAGTTGTTGGCGTTTTGAGCTAGCTGACAGAGGAAAATAATGGTCATTAATCGACAAAGTTAATGACTATCAAGGTTCTGAGCTTATCAAAGGAGACTACTCACTTGGGTAGAGATAATCGGATAATCAATTCATTCATTAGCAAACAATTGTTCCATGTTCCTTTCTTTGCTTTCAGGTGATAACATTCAAGTACGCATTGTAGGACAATCTTTGTCGAAGATATTAAGGGAATTTACTGAATTGAAAAATAATAGAATTTCAATTTTTGATTTATCTGTCAAGGTTACCTAAGCTGATAATCTCAGGCTGCCAAACAGGGAAATAAGTGCTGCTTGGGAAGATTGGACTGTCTGAAAATTTTCGACTCTCGATTGTAGAATCCTGACTAGAGAATTTTTCAATTATAGGAAATCCCGACTAGAGGAATTCTCGGCTGGAGGAATACCCGGCTGGAGGAATCCCGATTGGAGGAATCCCGGCTAGAGGAATCCTGACTAGAGGAATTCCCGACTGGAGGAATTCCGACTAGAGGAATCCTGACTAGAGGAATCTGAGTAGATGTCGAGGCCTGCGTTCAACGCAGTTTCCTTAAAACAGATTCGTCCCCTCAAGCAGTGCTTAGAGGTCACAACAGACGTCTGTTTCCCAAGATACAACGACAAAACTGCGATTACCACCAAGCACTGGTGGTCACAACGAACTGAGAAAAATACTCGATTGCTATCACGGGTAGACTATCGAGTGGAAAGAATACTCAGTAGAGAAGAAGATAAGGGAACAGAGGTAGAGAGCTTAGGCGCTTTTGCTTTTCGTTGTGTCACTTTTCCCCTGGTCATAGCCTTCTTATATAGGAGCTCAGAGAAGAATCTGCAATCAATGACTGATTAAAAATCATTCATTGTCTTTACTTGTCGAGATCAAAACGTAAGCAGCCGACCATTAATGGTCAGTCGTTGTCATCGGCCGGTTATAGAATCACAATTAATCAATGATTAATTCTTCTGTTACCACAAGCAAAAGACTCACGTGGCAAAATGTTGGTTTATTCATTTGGGTAAATTTTGCCTGGATCGGTCCGACATTCGACATGCATAGGTCGTACTCACACACGAGTCAACCTTGGTTCAAATGCAATCAGGGCCCTGGATTTGCACCCCTTGCACACCCACGCGTGAGAGAGAGTCTCTCCCCATGCATTTGTTCACATCATCAATGCATGTGATACAATATAAACCAACACTAAAGCCAAGGAACTTTTAATGTGGGACTAGAGTCCCATGCACAATGAAGTATCTTCTTCTCCACCCTTTTTATTTCATTCATATTTCCAACACACATTTAGTTCGCTATGTATAATCATTGTGAATGTGGTCGAGTCATTGTATTATGGAAAATAGATGCATGAAGAAACCTCAAAGAACCGAAATAAGGGGAGAACTTTTTTTTTAAGAAAATTGTATTTAACACGTCTCAATAGTGCTAGCACTTCTCTCCACTTGGCAACTCGGCACTTGGCCAACTTGGGTCACTTGGTAAGTCGACACTTGGCCTACTTGGGCCACTAGGCAATTGACCACTCGGCTTTTGGCAATTGACATTCGACCACTCAGCTTGTTTGACACTTGGTAGCTCAGTTACTCGACTTGCTCAGCACTCGGCAGCTCGAGCACTTAGTAGCTCAGGCACTCGACAGCTTGGCCCACTTGGTCATCTCAACCCACTCGACACTCAGTCGGTTAGAGCACTCTATACTCGGCCAACTCAGGCATTCGGTAGCTCGACTCACTCGACGCTCGACCAACTCGTACACTCAACAACTCAGGCTTCCAAGGTAGCTCAGCCTTCTCAATTTGGTAGTCTTGAGTTCAACACGTTAAGTCCCCCTGACAGATTGGATAAGTTGGATTAGTCAGAATTTAAAATTTAGCAATTTAAGTTCTACAATTTTATTTTCTCTAACAAATCTCTCTTATGGTTTAGATGTTATCAAATTTTCAATTTAATTTTTTTTTATTATTTGAAATTTTTATATTTTTAAATTTATTTAATTAATTATTAAACTTCATAATAAATTTATTTATTTACTTTAAAAAAATATTTATTTAATATGTTAAAATTTTATTCATGAATATAATTTATGAACCTTATTTATTATTATTTTTATATATGAGGTATACAACTTACAAGCTTTGACTTGACATTTCATTAATTATTCAAAGTTCGTTTGCATGTGCTGCATGGATTTTAAATCTTAATTGCTTAGAAAAAATATTCTACTATTTATCATCACACCAGGGAGCTTCATTATCTCTGTCTGATGCATGTTGCTGCATGAATTTTAAATCTTGATTGCTTAAAAAAATATTCTACTATTTATCATCATACCATAGCTGTTCAGGATCTCTATTCGAACTCTCGGGATTATGATATAATAATAAAATATTTAAATTACCACTTAGACATTTAAACGAGGCTTACAATCAAAAGATATTGAACTTCTAGATTGCTCATTATAAGTATTTTTTAATTTATTTTGATAACCAATAAAAAAAAATTCGCATAGATTATCTTCAAAATTAACTGGATATATATATATATATTTTATCATGCTCTCTATTCGAACATGTAATGCACACATATATATATATATTGAAGTTTACTGAACTAATATAAACAAATTCTTATCAGCGTCAAATTTGCTCACGAATTGTCGATTTTATTATGTTCTTCTCTTATATTTGCTGATCGACGTCGATCAAGTTTCCCTGCAACTGGACTCTCTCATATTCGTTGACTTGATCGGCGAAAGCTTGGCTCGAACTTATCACTTCTTACTCGGGTTCTTCTCCTCGCTGGACGATGTCGTCGTCTTATCCTGAGCTTTCGCAGTTGGCTTTGCGGAGTGAGCTTGCTGGATCTCCAGTTTCAGGTTCTTCACCATCTCCGTGAAGTCGCCGAAATTGGACACTTGAACCGACATGGATGTGGACTCCTCGAAGAACTTCTTCCTATGAAACATACTCCAGACTTCCTTAAACTTCTCTTAGTTCTTTTTGGCTCTTTCTTCGTCGTTCATCAGAATGTAGATAACCGTCTGTATGCGATTCCAACAAAAACTCCTATTAATTTTGAAAATGGCCAGTGAAATTAATAGCTAGGGTTGGACGAGATCAACTGGACTTGTTCCCCACCCGATACAAAGGAGCTCGAACGTCTGCAGCGGAGACGTCCTCTCTTTTCAGGCATGGGAAACTCAGAGCCTTGTCGTAGTCTCCCTTGTGAAAGAGAAAGAAGTTAACGTCAAAGATTTTTTAAAGCTAGCATCAGATCGATTAATTATGAGAATGATTAATTCTGTTTCACAAAATTTTATTATCGATCATCAAACTAAATAAGCAGCCCAACAACTTTCTTGTGGCCGAACAACTCAACATCTCACGTTTATCATCCCAATCAGTATATTGAGGTGAGCGTTTAAGTGTACGTACCTTGTAGATGTACATTTCTACCAGTAAGAGCTCGAGCTCGTGCACCTCGTGCGTGTGCTCGCATGCCTGCTGTTCCTTGGCTTTCTTTATGGCGGCTTCGAGCAATTCGATTGCTTCCTTCTCTTTTCCGCTCAGCTCTATGATCCCCACGTTTGCCTGCACGCCGGAGACACGCCGGGAATTTCTCAGCTGGAGGTGGAGATCAGAAGGCAGTTGGGGGAAATAATGAGGCGGGAAATTAACCGACGTATAGTTTGACGAAGTCGAGGAGGGGCTTCTGGAGCTCCCGGCGCATGTCTTCGACGGCCGTACTCATGAGCTCGGCGGGAGAGTCGTGGTGGATGAGCTTGAACCGCTGCATCGCCTTGTCGCCGCCTTGCAGCATCGCCAGCGACATAGAGCGAGCGAGCGGCTGCCGCTGCGGCGGAGTAGGAGGCGTCGAGCTCCGTGCCTTCTTTTGCTTGTACGCCAGCGCCAGGCATACCGACGTGAGGATGAGTGCGCCCCCCGCCGGGCTTTTCAGTAAGCGCAGGCAAGCGCCGCCCATTGCCCGCGCCGTCGAGGCTATCCACCCCAACAATCCCATGTTCCCCGCCGGCGCTGTGGCGGCGGCTTGCTTCGGTGCGGCTCGATCGACGGAGGCGACGTAGATTTCGTCGGCCATGATCGAACCCGATTTGGTGTCTTCTATAAATTGAAAGATGGAGGAGATCGGAATTATAAAGCATGCAGGGAATGGATGTCTTGCTTGCAGGAGGAGAAAAGGGTCAAGTGTTAAGAGGGTTGATCATAAAGGTCTTCGTGACAGGAGAGCAACGTATCCTGAAGAATTTAAGAAAAAAATAATTAATCGGATCAGTTAATATCGGTTATGAAATGATGGATTCGATTTTATAAAAAAATTTCATCGATCACTAAAATAAATTAGAAAGCGTTAATAAAGATCAATCCAAATTGTCAGTATAAATTTTTTTTCTATAATATATCGTAATTGAGATTCAAATCTTAAATTCTCTAATTATTTATTAAAGGTCTAATTATTAGATCATTATCCTAAGAATATCCTGAAGAATTTAAGGCAGCTTGATCATATCTGTAAAAGTAAAGATGGGCAAGTATAAAAAAGCCATTTAGAAGAATAATAATGTACCATAAGATTGAACTTTAGCAAGAAAGATATGCAACTAATATGATCCACAAAAGATGTGCCAACCTTGCTCTAATCTCTAATGCCTAAGCCAAGATCTTTGGGCCCATCAAAAACATCATCTGACTCTATCTGCGATCTCTTAAAAGTATTGCCTTCTTTCAGTGGTGATCTCTAAAGCCTCAGTCAAATCTTTGAGCCAGGCAAAATATCATCTAACTCATCTCAAGCTTTTCTTAATGACAGAGACATATATATATAGGCGAAATGATACCATGTGCAAGATGACCATTAGGTTTTTCCCATAACACAATCCTCAATAGCTCCCATTTATAACCAGAATATTTCAGCAAATATGATAAAGATGATAGAAAGCAATATGAAACCACAATAGCTCTCATTAATGGGGCCAAAGCTGGTGTCCATGAAAGCAATATGAAACATCTATAATCTAAAATTTGTAGCAATTAGAAACCACAAGTGGAGAGTCATTGAACTCCAACAGCTGGATTAAGCTAAGTTGGACAAAGTACATGTTCAACAATCAAGGGATTGTCAGATACAAATTGTATAAAAACAAATTTAATAACATGATAATGCATAGGACGTGTTGATGACTCTTGGATTAAAAATCTAACACCAGATTAGATCGTAATTGATATAAATTGAAGGCAATCAAACAAACTATGCGGAGAAGTTGAAATTTAATGCATACCTTCAATGTCTTTTTTTTTCTCCTTTTTCTCTCTGTTCTAAATTTTTCTCATATTTCAACAGTTTAGAAAGTTGAAAGTCTTCTAGATTGTAAACCAGTTTTGATATTAAACCAATCTACATAGTTAAACCCCGTGCTATATTTCTAATTCAATGGTAATAATCATCTACTAAGCGTTGCTTCTTGATTGACATTGTATTCGGGGGCGCTGGGAGCGAGCGTTTCGCTTTTTGCCACAATTGATTGACATTGTATTCAATAAAAGCAACACAAGACTGCTAGAATAATAAATTTCAATAAACAAGGAAAAATCTTGTGTTTCAATGGAGAACATAGCATGTAGCTTCTTACCTAATTCCAAGATCAATTTGCTGTTGTATGCCAAACCCAAAGCATCCAGTATCACTAAAGTTTCTCCTCAGCAGTTCATATTCCTCAACTTTCAGACCACTTTCCAAAAGCTGCATTGCCTTGTCACCTCTGACTGTGACATAGCATGGAATCTTCTCATTTCGCCTGATAAAGCCATAAGACCAATAGAAACTCATGAAGAACTGAATGCCAATTAATTCATGCAGTTAAGTTTTGTGGAAGAATAGAAATACCTTTCGAGAAAACTGGTGTCTGCCCACTAAGTTGTTCCAACACCTACAAAAGCAGAGAAAACGTAGATACCGTCATCAGATTAGTAGTAAACAAAGTTATCTGACGAGATAGGGATTACAATAGACAGAAACGTACGTAAATCAATAATCAAAATGGCAATTGAGCCTTCAAAAAACCTATTTGAAAAGGCCAACAGAGATTGAAGATGACGACGCCATAGAAGTCATTCTGTTGGGGGACTTAAATTTAATGGGATGGATTGGACTTCAAACGTGGGAGGAAAATGAATTTTAACGGGCTAAATAAAAAAATTACATAAATATAATTTTTTTTGATGTGTATATAATTAAAATTTACTGGTCAAAATGAATTTTAGCTTGTAATTATAATTATTTATCTGCTAGAATTTATTTTGATGGATAATTTTAAATATTTATAAATCGAATTTATTTTGAATGGGAAAAAATCGCCAGTAATACCTTTTTTTATAGTAATTTTCTTCTTTAGTTTCTATTTAGGTTACACATATTTTACAAATACAGTCAAGGATGTCCAACGTGTTAGCCAAGGGCGGAGCCACGTCTTAGGTTACTCGTGCTTTAGCCCGAGGACTTAATGACGTTGCGAAGGAATTATAATTTAGATTTACGGGAGAAGAAATGAAAAACGTGAGAGAAAGAAGAAGGCAACTCACGACGTCAACATCGATGATTGTGACCCCCAATTTTTTAAAAATTATTTTTATCTATATAAATTTTATTAAGTATTAATTTTTTTAATAAAATAAATAAATAAATAAATAAATTGAATCATCAAACAAGAAGGAAAATATACTGATTTAAAATTAGATTGAGGTCGAATAAAATCCATTAAATAGGTGTGAAGATAAAAAATATATTAGTCTAAATCGGGATTGATTTAGTTTTGATTTGATCAAATTATAGTCGAAGAAAATTTAATTAGATTAGATTAGATTAAATTAATTTAAAATAAATTAGAATTTTTTTATAAAACCTAATATTTCTTTTTTTTCCATTCTTCTTGATCTTCTCTTTTTTTTTTTCCTCTCTCTTTTTTTTTTCTTGCCAACCTTATCTTAGTTGTTTTTCTCATCTCCTCCTCCAACAACAATTCTTTTTATTTTTCCTCTTCTCAAGAGCAACAATTTCTCCTTTTCCCATTCCTTTGTTATTTTTCGGCCGACTAATAACAACCCTAATCTTTCTTCCTCTCCAACAAGAATAACTCTTATTTTATATTATTTTGTCATCGGAGATAGCCAAAATTATAAGACTTCTGTTCTTTTTTTTGTTTCATCTTATAATTATTTTGTTGAAGAGTAGAATGTAATGTAATGATTTCTTATTATATATATAATTTATTATATTTTTTTATAATAATATGAAAGGGAGTCTTGGCACAGTGAAAAATTTATTACCGTCATGAGTTCGAGTTTCAAAAATAGACTCATGCAAAGTAAGGTAAAATTACATATAAACCTCTTCTTCAGAGCTCCGCATTAACAAGAGTTTCGTATATTAAACTATTACATTAAGTTCATCAATGTTGGCAAAGATAAAAAAACCTTAATCATGTAGGCTATAAAAACATAATCAATCCGTGGACCTTTTTTTTTCAATTAGCTCGCGATCAACCTGAATAAATTATAATTTTTGGCTTTACAATTGATACTGTGCATGGATAGCCAATAGAAATTGAAGATGGACACCTTAGAAGTCATTCCGTTGAAAAGAGACTTGAAATTTATGAGATGGTCTGCACTTCGAACGTGGAAGGAATGGATTTTAATGGACTAACTAAATATTTACATAAATAATAATAATAAAAATTTGATGTGTCTAAAATTTACCGGCCAAAATGAATCTTGATATATAATTATAATTATTTATCGACTAAAATTTATTTTGATCGATAATTTTAAATATTTATCAGCTAAATTTATTTTTTTATAAGAAAAATTCACTAGCTAAAATTTATTTTGGACGATAATTTTAAATGTTTGCTAGTCAAATTTATTTTGAATGGGAAAAAATGACTTGTAATTCCATTTTTTCCCATAGTGATTTTCTTCTTTATTTTTTGTTTAGCTTACACATGCTTTTGTAGATACCATCAAGGGGGAGCCACGTGTTAGTCCACTTGGACTTTAGCCAAATGACGTTGAGGAGGTGATGCAGCTTAGATTTGTGGTGGGAGAAAGGAAGAATTTGTGTAAGAGAGAAGAAGGTAATGACAATCACTGTTGTTGGAAAAGAAAAAAATTTAATCATGTAGGTTATAAAAACTTAATCAACCCGGGGGGACTTTTTTTTCGATCAACCTGGTAGATTATAAGTTCGAGCTCTGCCATTGGATACAGTGGATGGATAGACGTGTACAAAATAGCCAACATAAATTGAATATGACGACGCCTTAGAAGCCATTCTATTGGGAGGGATTTGAATTTAATAAGATAGACGGACTTAAAGAATGAATTTTAATGGGTTAAATAAAAAATTTATATAAATAATAATTTTTTTTTTTTGATGTGTTTGCAATTAAAAATTATCAATCAAAATGAATTTTGCAAGTAAATATAATTATTTACCGACTAAAATTTATTATGATCGATAATTTTAATTGTTTATCAGCAAAATTTATTTTGTATGGAGATAATTTTATTTTGTTCCCGTATTGATTTTTTTCTTTATTTTCTATTTAATTTACACATGCTTTTGCAGATATAGTCAAGGGCGGAATCACGTGTTAGCTTATTTGGGCTTTAGCTTGGGAGCCCAATCCTGAGAGCCCAATGACGTTAAGGAAGAATTGCAGCTCGGATTTGTTACGGGTGAAAGGAAGAATGTGTATATGTACGAGAGAGAGAAAAGTAGAGGGCAACGGTCATATTGTTGGAAAAGATTTTTTTTTTAATATAGACTATAAAAACTTAATCAATCCATGAGCTTTTTTTCAATAAACTCGGGATCAATCTGAATAAATTATAATTTCTCTAATATAATAAATAGATAGATACATGCAAAAGGGCGAACGAAGATTGAAGCTGACGACGTCTTAAAAGTCATTCTGTTGGAAGAGACTTGAATTTAATGAGGTGTACTTCCAACATGGAAGAGTGAATTTTAATTGATTAAAGAATTTTTTTACATAAATAATAAAAAAAATTTGATAGGTCGTGCTGGACAATTTTAATTGTCTTAGTTTCTCTATATGAGAGTTACTTGATATCTGTATATTTGATAAAATGGTCTGGGTTTCGATTTGCACGAGTTTGATGTGCCTTATTTTTGTGATGGGTGTTGGGACATTAACTTTGAGAACCAAAGATGAATTGATTTATTAATTGTGAAAAGATAGATGGATTCTACTTTGTTTTTAACAAGACAAGATTATTGCCTTCTAAGAAAAATTAATATATTTTCTTTACAATTAGAATTCACTTTTAAATAGTTTAATTTTATTTTCTAACCTATAATAAACTTTTTTTAACAGCTCTTAAAAAAAAAAATCATAGAATTTTGAAATTATAAAAAATAAAATAAAATAAAATTTATAAATTAACTCATTCTATGCCATCAAGGAAAATTTGACTCAAAATGTTGGATTGATACGTCGTTTAATATAAGCGTTTATCTTGACGGCGGTAAAAACTTGGATGGGCCAAATCGATGACTCTCAGAATTAGTAAGCCAGATACACGCCAACTAAAAAAATTGACTTAAGGTTACTCTAAAACGCACCCCTCGTCCAGGCGCAGACGGCAGATCCGAACTCGCGACTCGCTCGATTTCGTCGCCGTTTTCACTTCCACTCTTCGCTTTCATCCTGCAGATGGTAAGATCTCTATCGATTCCAATCTCTGGTAGCTTTTAGTTCCCGTTCAATCCGTTTGCTTTCAAGATTTCGAGATCTTTTGGTTTCTTAGGGCTCTAGGGTTTTATCTCAGGCACCGAAGCCCGTAACAAGCCCCATCCCCATCCATTTATACCCTATGCTCTCTGCGCTGTTGCTCGTTGTGGGTCTCCTCGTTACTGCATTCTTCTTCATGTAAGATTCCACTTAGATCTGTGCGCTTTTCCCTAGTTTCTCTGTTTTCATGCATTCACATAGATCCAAGTTCAATAATAGATTTCACCATATTTGTTTTCTATTGTGCATATCACCATGACTGTTTTAGAAAATATGCCATTCTGTTTAAGATGGTACCAAAACAGATCTTGATTTTATGTTCTGTGATTGTTTATTCTATACTCTTTGTTAGTAATATTAAAGATCGAAGGAATTTAGATATCTCCACAATGGTATAATGTTGTCCACTTTGGGCCTAGACTCTCGTGGTTTTGTTTTTGGGTTCTACCCAAAAGGTCTCATACCAATAGAGATGTTTTTCCCTTATAAGCCCATGATCTTCCCTATGTGTTTTCAATGTGAAACTTTGTTTGCAACCTCAACAATCCCCCCTCAAAGAAAGGACCATAGGGCTCCCCTTGTCCGATCCTCGACCCACCAGGACTTCATGCCTCTCGGTCCACCCAACCCACTAGGACTTTCTTGTCTAGTCGCAACTAGGACTTCTCTGTCCGGTGTCTGATCCTCTTGATCCGGATACGGGAGCCCCTACTTTTTTTGTTTGAGGTCAATATTCTACTCACATGGCTCGATTAGACCATAGCTATTGTGCACAGTTGGCGGTTAGACCTTCTGGCAGTCTAGGCTCTGATACTAATTGTTATGACCGAAGGAATTTAGATATCTCCGTAATAGTATAATATTGTCCACTTTGGGCCTAGGCCCTCATGATTTTACTCTTGGGCTCTACACAAAAGGCTTCATATCAATGGAGATGTTTTTCTCTTATAAGTTCATGATCTTCTCCATGTATTTTTAATGTGAGACTTTGTTTGTAACCTTGCAACCCCAACAAGTAATGGATAAATTTCTAAGATTTTGGGTGGGTGTTGAGTCTCTTGTTACGATTTTGTATAAATTAGAAAAGATTGCATGAAAAGTGGTGGGATTCTACTCACTTGGAGGAGTGGAAGTAGGAGAGAAATGAAGGAGTATAAGTGAAGGGAAAAGAAAAGAATTTTATGCTTATTATGATTCTATTTCATTTTTCTTGTTTACTTGACAGAATTGGAAGAAAATAAATGAAACTGCTTGCTTATTCATATTTATTGGATGCTTAAACTTCATTTCCCTCTATTGTGCCTGATTTGGGGTGAAACAAAATAGTGGAGTTGGATGGGATTAAATTTCTCAATTCTCTCTACTTCCTTCCAAGTAAAGAGGAGAAATTAATTTTTTTTTCCCCATCCCACCTCCATCCTAAAAACATATTAATAATTGTTTAGGAGATTGATATTAACTTTGGTACATGGGGTAGGGCACCTTAGAATAAGATTGTTTGGGTCCATCAGAGTGCTTGTTAATCCCCACTTGTAACTCATTGAATTGAATGAGATTTTGTAGCCTGATTTGGAGTCATATTGACTAAAATTTTCTGAGTCTGGGACATCAGTGCAACATGCTTATTTATTCATGTTAGGTAAATATTACATCAATTTCTTGTTGCATTTTGCATGTATATCTTAGTTTTAGCTAACTCATTTCTTTAGATCTTGTAGATGTATTGCCTTGCCTATATTCCTCCATACACCATAAATCTTGGATTTTTTTTTCTATTCCAGCACAATTTTTTCCATTTTTTTCTTGTTATTTAAATTTTTTATCAGCCAATCTTTTTAGGGATTATAAAATAGTATGACGTGTTCCATTGATTCATCAATGTTCTTTTTTGTTTGTGGTGACCATTAAGCAAACTAACAAGCTATTGATGTCCCTAAAATTGGACTATGGAATTTGACTGCATGACTCTATGTGGAGGTCTTTTCAGTTGAATTGGTTACAATTCAAGTTATAGCATTGATTGATCAAACTGGATTGTACTTCATTTCCTTGTTTGAGTGATTTAATCTGTTGTTTAGTCTGATTTGAACACTGCACATTGTTATTGGCATCTTTGTTTGAATTTTGAACTTACTTATAATTGCTTGAATGACTTTTTTATTCAGAGATAAGGGATGCTTTGACAATTTTAAGATCATAACTACTGTGTGATATTTTCAAGGTCTGAGTTATATCAGATTCTTGGGATTTAATGTTAATCTTCTTTATTATAGCTCTGTGAATTTTCAATTTAACTGTGTGTTTACTAGGACGAAAATATAGGAGGAAGAAAAAGAAAGTAATCCCTCCTTTACTTGGATGAACATGAGTAAAGAAAGGAAATGAGGGTTTACTTGGATAAGCATGGGAAAGAGAAAGGAATCAAGAAATTAGTTGTTTCTTTCCTGACAAATGATTTTTTTATTAAATAGATATATTTTGGTTGGCAATCATTGATGATATTTTTTATTTTATTTCATATTTCTTCATTTCCTTCCATCCATGCTTCTCTCCAAGTAAACACAATGAGAGAAGACTTTACCTTTCATTATTTCTTCCACAGTTTCAAACACATTTTTTGTTACCTGCCATTTTCTCCAACCCTAAATAATCTCTCACAACAGAAAGTAGATAGGGAGTATGGCAGAGATGTAAATTCTGTCAATAATTTCCACAGATATAATTTTCTAGGTTTCAGTTAGTGTTTGTGGCCTGTGGGATGTGATTTCATAGACACATAATTCATTTTAGCTATATGTTCTTGTGCCACTTCTATCTCATGCCTTCATGCTTCTTTGTGATTTTTATTGTCACAAATAAGATACTTTTGTCTGTGTGCGTATTGCTAGTTACTACACCTAAATTATTTCACATTAGTCATCTATTATTGAGTTCTGAAAAGCAAGCAAATTTTAAATATATATGATGAATAACAATGTTTGAGGACACATACATGTATATATGTGTGTGTATGCTGATCTTTGTTAGCCATCCAAAAACTTGGAATATGGTTTTTTGGAACTTTGAAATCAGAGAGAGAGAAACCCTGGAGTTTTTTTTTTATACAGTAACACGTCCTTCAAGCATGAATAGGATGTAATTAATGAATCCCATCGCCATACTTCAACTGTGGCCAAATGCAGCAAAAAATTCCATTTTTGTTCAAAATTGGATTACCACTTGGAATGTTTTGGGGATATTCGTAGCCCCATTCCTATTTGTGTTGATGTATTGTTCTATATATGTTAGATTGTTCATGGTCTTCTTCCATAAGTATTAGCTCAAGAAAGCTATACATAAATATAATGAAATTACAAAAAAATAATAATTGTAGTAAAAGACCTTTTTTATCCCCTGTATAGAGGGGAAATTACCCCATTATGGATGACTGATGCAGTTAGCATATTGTCACAAAACAGGTCTTGTTACTTTTCCTCCTGCTTGCAAGCTTTCTATTAAAAATTCAAAAAATATAAACTGCAGTGACATTTGATGGATGACCTTGATTCCAAGTAAAACATACTTCGACATCATGTTCAAAATTTTATCGAGGAGCCAAAAGTTAATTTTTTCCCACTTCAGAATCGAAGTCTGGTTCTTCCTTGCCATGGTACATGTAGACCTGGATTCAGTTGTGAAACATATACATGTTCCCAATGTCTGATGGTCGTAAGACTCCTAACGTAGTCATAGCAGAAGTATTCATGTATTCCACAACCTTCAACTAACTTTTGGGTCTTGGCTTATTGATTCACTCTCTCACTGATACATATCAAATTTCAGTTACGAAGCTACTACATCGACTAGGAACCGTTGCCTGGCAAAGGAGCTTGTGACAGCTGCAGTGGCATCTGTCTTCTTGGTAATTATAAATTGGTGGAGTTTCTCCTGTGAAAAAGTTGCCAATATTTGGACTAAATATTTCATTGGTTATCGCAGGGCTTTGGGTCTCTATTTTTGCTCCTCGCCACTGGCGTCTACGTTTGAAGATGTGTGGATCAATGAATTTTCAAATTTGATACTAACCATTATATTTAGACTTTGGTCATGGATTTTCTGAATTTGATAAGTGACTTTGGTTAATAGAATTTTGTAATTTGGTAATGCAGCGAGCCGATAAGAAGATTTATTTCATGATTTTTCTTTTTCTGTTCAACTTGCATGGATCTCAGCTACCAGGTGGGTTTAAAATTCCCAAACTGTTGGTAGTGGAAGGTAGCATAGCCCAATGATCTCTAAATTGCAAATACATATTCTATATTTTAATTAATCTGTGACGGGAAATAGTTAAATTAAACATGTTTCTCAAGAATTTTCACTCTCTCTCTTTTTATTTGGGTTTAAAGGGACGCTGAAATTGTAATGTAAGTTTGTATAGATTTGCATCAATTCATAAAAACTTTTATTTCCCAATCATCTTAAACTCAAAAACACAACAAATCACAAACTTATGACGAGATGCTTGAGAATAAAGTCAAGATCCTTGAGTGATCCTCTTATATTTTGCACCCTTTACATGCATAGACAATTTTGTGATTGATTTTTGACTCAAGACCCCGGTGCCAAGTTCGTAATGATTAGGATTGAATTATAAATTTATAGGATCATGATCAACACAAGTTAACAACTTGTAGTGGAAAACTCATGAGCCGAATGAAACACGTTTATGTGATGGAACTACAAGTTTGTGATAGATTTTAAGTCAAATAATACATGTTTATGTGATGGAACTACAATTTCCATTCCACTTTCAAATTTCTACACTAGAATTCAACATCTATGACTTTTCTATCAACATGATCAATCTATTATTCCACTGATAATTAAACACTTTAAATAAAATTAAAGAAGAAAGGTCTATCTCTAATTCAAAGAAAATTAATACATTTTTCTACGGAGCCATCCACTCAACTCGGTTCAAATTGTCCTCTTTCTTTTTTGTTTCTTCCCTTTCTCATAAACAAAAGGAAATATATCTCCCTTTAAATCTTGTATCTGTATACAGAATCAATCTACATGAACTCCTCTCCTTAATTCCCTCTTTCTTTTTTGTTTCTTCCCTTTCTCATAAACAAAAGGAAATATATCTCCCTTTAAATCCTTTATCTGTATACAGAATCAATCTACATGAACTCCTCTCCTTAATTCTATTTGATAGCACTTCTCCTTCTCACCTTGACGGGCATTTTTTTCTTCATCCTCACAGTGGGAAAATTTACAATATGATCCTCTTCGACCCACTGCATGGTCTTCCCAGGTAAAAACAAAAATCGTCGTCTTATGACTCCTTTGAGATGATCTCATACTTATTAGAAGAAAATAAATTATGATAAATTTCATCCAACAATAATAATACATACAAGAGTGAGATAATTAATAAAATATTTTACTTGAAAATTAACTCCGAATCTATCTATGTACCCTCGCATGAATCATCACGTCTTCCATTTTCACATGGCGGCAAAAGACGAAACGTTCGTCCCCAGCGCTTCTGACAACTCGTCCCAGGACTAATACGAAGAAGGTAAATCACGAGGATTAATTTATTAATCTAGATAATGACCAGTATATAAAAAATAACAAAAGCCTAATTATTAATTAAGATTTAACTCTCAAATTTAATAATAATAATACTTTATATATTAATAATCAATTCATTCCGTTAAAATCTTCTTTCATTTCCACGTAAGAGAGAGAAGAAGGTTTGCATGTACATGATGGGAGGAAGGAGAGATAAAAGCACAAGCGGCATGATTCTAGTTCATTAAATTTAAAACACAACTTGAGTCTCACCTCTAAAATATTCATTTGTGTGGCATGATTTTTTTTTCTTCTTGTTTGAACGTCGTGGTCATTAGAAATTGCTGAATAGAATAGTAAGCATTATTGGTAAAAAAATAAGCATATTTTATAAACTGTTGACCCAAGAACTCATCAAAACAAAAACAAAAAAATTCATTTAGTGTGACATGATTTTTTTCCCGGCATTTTACTTAATCACATAAACAAGTTTTGATATTATCCAAATCATATATCTAACTTTTATAATACCCAAATTACCAATCATATTCCCAAAATATTTTTTTTAGGTCTATCAGTCAATTTCATCTAAAACTAATTGATGAACATAAAAATTTTTAAATCACTTTAAACTAAAATCTATATACTCCTGAAAACCTCATGTATTTAGATTTAAATATGATAATGTAAATTGAAAATAATAAAATTTTAAGCTTATAAAAACTTGATAAAATTTATCACAAACTCATTATAAGGCCTATGACAATACTACTCATTAACCAACACCATCAATGAATTTCTAAAACTCTCCAAATTCAAAAAAATATCAAACTATTAAAATTTTGAATGATGTAAGTTCATCAATCAGTTTCGTTTGAAATTAGCTAATGAACCTAAAGAATTATGAATCACTTCAAACCAAAATTAACATACTCTTAAAATTTTTCTTAATATATTTATGTCTTTAGATCTGAATTCGATAGCGTCAATTGAGAGCAATGAATTTTTGAATTTATAGAATAAAAATTTAAAGATATTCTCTCAATTTAATTCACCATTGTTAATTTACGCTATCAAATTTAGATCTGATAGTATAAATATATTAAGAAATTTTTCAAAACTACATTGATTGTGATTTGAAGTAATTTAGAGTTTCTAGATCTATCAGTTAATTTCAGACGAAACTAATTGATGGACTTATAAAAAAATAGAGTATTTTGGAAATATGATATATGATTTGATATTATAAAAGTTGAGTATACGATTTGAGTAATACCCAAACTTTTTTTCTCTTGTTTTAAATTGTTTTTGTTTTTGTTTTGTCTAAAAATTGCTGAATAGAAAAGTAAGCATTATTGCTAAAAATATAGGCATATTTTATAAACTATTTGACCTTGAACTCACCAAAACAAGAAAAAAAAATGATATGTCACGTTGTCATGTTTCCATCTAACCGATTGATTGAGACCTTGCAACAACCAAAGCTCATTACTCTTTTCTTTTCTGCAAATCATATGGTTAGAAAAGCTCATTACTTATGATGAATCAGGTAATCATTGAATTTAGAGTGATTAATTTGATTTCACGAATTTTTTTTATCAGTTACTAGAATAAATCAGGAAGTGCTCACGATAGATGATCCAAAAATCTAACATCCCATGATTACGTGACAAAAAGATTGTGAAGTCCATCACATGTGTAGTTGAATATTGAATTATCCATTACTAAGGGGCGTATAGATTCAAAACTATCAGAAATTATAATTGATATAATAAATTAATAAATTTAAAAATATAAATTAAATAAAAAAGTATTTGAATATTATTTTTTTGAGAATATGGAATAAAAGTATTTAATATTCGATACATTAAAAAATCATGGAGTAAAAATATTATTGAAGTTGTGCTCTTCGATTCTTTTTAAATCAAATTTATTAATTATTTTATCGTTATCAATTTTTTCAATTAACTCCTGTTCAATATAGATGATCATAGAATCTGCTAAAAACTTTTCTTCAAATCTTATTACGAAGAGTCATTTTAACAAGTTTCAAAGATAAAAATGCTTGTTCTATTATTGATGTAGAAATAAGAATACTTAAAACAAGGTAAATCAATCTATCAATTAAATAAATATATTAGATTCAATATATAAGTAAACAATATAGTTATAATGTATAAACTATAAAAAATGAGAAAAAAATCATTGTCAATCAAATTGTAATCAAATTAGAGGTTCCTACTTATTTGTTTCAACTAATCTTCGACATAATTAAGAAATAATTGATACATTATGAAATCTTTTATGGCCATCGTCATCAAGCTTCTAGTGATCCAATTGTATTCTCAAGTGGTGCAAATCTTGTGTATCAAAATCAAAAGGATAGAATTTCTTAATAAGTCGATAGATGTAATCAACATTAAGAAGCTTAAAGTTTTCTTTAGGTTCCATAGCACAACTAAGCTTAAGAAGTTCAACTGTCTCATCGTTGAATTTACTATTAAACTCTTCAACTTGAAAATCTATTGCAGTAGTAAATATATCAAATTGATAGTGGTGCTCAATTGTGATTAAGTCATTTTATTGACAAGAACGACCTGTAGCAAATTTATAACGAGCTTCCATGTGAGATACCTCAATGTCATATTTCGTACAAACATTTTTTCACATAACTAAGTAGAAGAATAACTTCTCTCAAAATATGAACCAAAGTTTTAGTAGGTGAAACATAATCCATTGCATTTAAAATATCTAAAGATTTCTCTTGGAATGCTCGACAAAGAAAATTTGTTATCTGCATTATCTTTTGCATCAAGTATAATATGAATATGATATCAAAAGATTTCATCACAATCAACAAACCACTAGCTTCACCATGGATGGAGTTAGAAGACCTTATTGGTGTAGGCAACACCGATAATCAAACTTGTATTTTGATGTCTGGCAAAATATTTAAAGTTAGACATTATGTGTTTAATATATGAGTTAAGTGTGAAAATCACTTAATATGGAAAGTCCTAATGGGTTAGGAAGACCGGACATTAGGCATCGGAAAGACCTAGTGGGTTAGGAGGACCGGATACTAGGCAAGAGAGTCTTAGTGGATCAGAAGGACAAGACACCGGGCAGAAGACCAGCTGAGTTGATTTGGCGGAACACTTGATGGGTCAGTTGGATCAGACATCAAGTAAGGAAAGTCCTGGTGGGTCGATCAGACACTAAGCAATAGAAGAAGTCCAAACAGGTCAGCTGGACCAAATGTTTGGCGGGTAAATAAAGTAAGTCCTGGAGATGCCTTTTAGTTCTAGAAAGTAGTGAGGATGTGCCCAGTTGAGACAATCTTAGGTGTTGATCCGATTGAAGAAATCAATGGAGGTTTCTAAATCGAGATCAGATAGTCTTTACTGTTAGTTTGATTCATGCATATCTCATTGCTATTATTGTGCTAACTTTGTTTTGCAAACAAACATAGTTTTTGATTGATCGAAGGGTTTGGTCGATCGAACATGGAGGTTCGGTCGAGCGATCCAAGAAAATAGACATAGATCAGATTCGGATCTAGAAAAGAAGGAAATACATGACTGATCAGGAGAATTAGTAGACTGGACACATATAGAAAGAGCAGATCAGATGAGATTGAATCAAATAGTAAAGGAAGTTATGAGGTTCAATCGCTTAATTAGGCGGATCATTCGACTGGACAAGAAGATTATGCAGGATTGATCTTATCGGATCAGAGCAAGTAAGGAAAGATTAGAATCCAGTCGATTGATATGACGATCAGTCGATCGAATGCTTAGTCGATCAGATGGAGGCTATAAAAGAAGCCTCAGGATCCGAGGCTCAATATCCAATTCTCTAATCGATCAATCCTTCTCTGCTACTCAATTTGTGCAAGTGTTTCTATTGCTACGCTGAAAGGCTCTTCGACAATCTACGACTACATTCTACATGCTACGTTGTCAGTATATTTTACTTGCATTTAAATTAAAGAGATAGTAGTTTGTTATTCTCATCATCCTTTGTACAGTTTTCTTCTCCTCCGAAAGTTTTTTGGAAGGAGAACATTAGTGAATTGCCTACACGAAATGGTCTAAGGGATCTACCTTGGAGTAGCAGTCGTTGGGCTGTGAACCAAGTAATCGACCGAGTCTTTCATACTTTGGTTTTTTGCTGCATATCTATGTCTTTGTTTTGTTGAAAATAAAATAAATTTTAAAGCGCAATATTCACTCTCCCTCTATCGCACGATCCAGTCCTATAATTGGTATCAAAACAAGGTTGGTTTGAATAGGTTTAATCACCTTTTCGAGTTTTTGTAATACTGTGTTCTTTTCTTTAAATAGACTTTTGAAACTTTTATTACTATTTTATATCTATTGCACTACTTACCCAAGACCCAAAAAGTTTTGGAATATTTCTCCCTCTTCTTTGCAAGAATCGAATGGCTCAACCAGAAGGGTTTAGTACCTCTATTCCACCCTCCTTCAACGGAAATGACTTCAACTACTAGAAGGGGCAAATTCAGTACTTTCTATAAACCGAAATTGACATGTGAATCATCGTCAAAAACGGTTTAACACTACTAGTCGACGAGTCCGGAAAACCATAAAAAATGGAGAAGTGGACAATGAATACCAAAAAGAAGCCTCAATTCAATGCTTGAGCCACAAATATGATACTATATGGTCTAACAAAAGAAGAGCTAAATCGAATTGATCCATTCGATAGTATGAAGAATCTTTGGGACAAATTGATCAAACTTTACGAAGAAACATCCGACTCAAAGGTAACAAAAAGAGACCTACTTGTAAATTCATTATTTAAAATTCAAATGTAGAATGGAGAATCCGCAATTCTAATACATGCAAGGATCAAAGACATCTTGAACGAACTTCACTCAATTAGGCAAACGGTGGAAAATCGAGATGTCATAAGGTACACTCTAAAATCTTTTCCTCGAAATATATTGTGGGCATCAGTGGTTGATGCATACAAAGTATCTAGGGATACTTCCACTACAAAGCTAGATGAAATATTTTGCTAGTTTGAATTATATGAGTAGACTAACTCAAGTCAAATCAAGAAAAGTATAGCTTTAGTCCCCACGGGATGGGCTGATGGCTAGTGTATGAGGTGTTGTCACCATGAGGTCTGGGGTCAAATTCTAGCTAGTAGCCAGGTTCTTACCCTCCCTCATGCTCTAGTCACTGTTCAGGCTAGTAGCTACCGTGATTAGGGCTGTAAACAAGTCAAGCCGAGCCAAGCTTTGGGGTGTTCAAGCTTGTTTGATAAGGTAACTGAGCCAAGCCGAGCCGAGCCTAAAATGAACCAAGCTTTTGAAATGATTGTTCAAGTTTGGCTTGGTTTTTTTTTTATGAGCTTGAGCTTGTTTGAAGCTTGACTTGAGCTTGGTTCGTTTAGATGTTATCAAGCTCTCACTTCAAATTTGGCTTGAGTTTGCTTCGTTTAGATGTTATCGAGCTCTCAATTCAAGCTTATTTGATTGTTTAAATTTTTTGCTTGTTTGATTGGTTATTGAGCTTGATAATTCAAACTTATTTGTTTATTTTATTTTATTTATTTATCATGTTGATAAGAATTTTATTAATGAATATGATTGTTCACGAACGTTGTTCACGAATATTAACGAGCTGAACACATATATGTTTAAGCTTGTTTGTTTAGTTTAACGAGTTGCTCAAACTTGTTTGTTTAATTCGTCTTGTGTATATTGAACGAATATAAATAAACTCTTACCAAACTGAACAGCAAGTTTGTTCATGAATATTTGATTCATTTACGGCTCTAAATAATTTTAATATCCAAAATTGGGAATTCACTAAATCTATTTATTTATTTTTTAAATTGGCATTCGTCCAACTAATCTTGAAATATGGTATCATATTTTTAAAATAATAATATAATAATTACACCATTTAATCAATAATTAAAATTTTTAAAATTTTAATTTTAATTATGATATATTGTAATACAAAATGGATCTAAAAATATTAATCATTTAGACGAGTCTGAATCAATTATCGTAAATTCGACATTATTCGATTTGATTAATTATTTTTTTAGATATTGTATCATAAAATTTTCATAAATTAGAAATATATATATAAAGATTCATTTTAATAATTAATATTTTTAAATTTATTATTTATTAGAAAAAAAAATTCATCTTAGTCTTAAATTTTAAATATTTAATTTATTGTTAGAGATCTAATTACGACACTATATGAGGCAAGAGCATTCACAAAATCTAAAAATAAATAATGATGAATTATATAATATCGAATTTGAGATGATCGACTTGGCTTATAAAAGTTTTTCATCAATCGGCAGGATAAATCGAGAAACGCTCATGACGGGCGATCCAGAAGACGAGCATCTCGTAATTGCACGTTTTATTTGGAAGAAAAATCTTTACAAATATATCGTAATTAGAAATCGAACCACGAATACATGAATGATAATTTAACGTCCTTTCGTTGCACCATAATCCCGGAGGCAATTCATAAAATCTAAACAAAATAATTAACCAAATAACACCGAAACTAAGATGATCCGATCATAGAAAATTCTCACCCATCATCAAAATAAATCAAAAAATATTAATGAAATTCCATCTAGATAATCAACATTCTTAGATTCATTTTTTACTCATGGGAAACGCTAAAAAAAAAAAATATATCCAGTTAGTCCTAAAGTGATCGATTCGGTCTTATAATTTTTTTTCTATCGGTCATTAATATAAATCGAAAAGCGCTTACAACGAGCAACCCAAAAGCTCAACATCTCCGGGTTGCTTGTTCTATTTGGAGAAAAAAATCTATATAAATATGTTCAGCACCATTACTTCTCACTGATTTAATATTCTTAGATTTATTTTTTATTAAAAAAAAAAATCTTATAATATATCATAATTAAAATTAAAATTAATTTTTTTAATTATTTCTTAAAAAACTTAATTATTGTATTATTATTCAA
>JBBUKS010000017.1:10152368-10175418 GCA_038050645.1 Hedychium gardnerianum
ATGTTTAACAACAAATCAATATTTAAAGCATCATACATGATTAAAAAAAATACATTCATCACTTCCATCACAAAAACAAACACTTATAGACCGTGCCTTTTCCGTATTGGTTTCGACATAGGCTCTCTTGAAAATACTGATATGAGCACCATCGAAGGGTGAGACGGCGATAGCTCGTCCGTATGGACCGCCACATCATCGGAAGATCCGGTCGATTGATCTTTAGTCAACTTAGCAGCTTGTTCCTCGAGTTCGGCGTTGGTCAGCTTCAGAGTCTTACTAATTGAAACCCTCCGCATCGTTTGAACTGCACAAGACACAAGGTCTTCATTCATTGTGGCAAAATTCATTCAGAAATCATATAAAGTGAAAAATAAGATCTTATCGAAGCAAAATTATAGTTGAGCGTCGATGGGGCTCAGCCCAAACAGATGAAGAAGCCCTTCGTTGATCAGCTTCTTAATATCAAACTTTAGGCCGGACAATATATCTGCGGCTCTCAGATATGTCTCTTCCATTTTGTAACCGCTCAAGGCCGGAGCCCTAAGCATCTCCATCTGCCACCTGGTTGGCCACGAGAAAGGAGTTGGAGGTTCCACGAACACATATTTGGACTTCCCCCCCTTAAGAGACGTCGACATCTAGTCCAAAAAGCAGCTCCCTATTCGGGATTGGAAAAAGAAAACCCCAAACTACATCTTTTTCGGATAGAAAAAGTAATGAAAGACTCGGGGTGAAGGGAATGTGATATGAACGGAAGATGATGATGACCCCACAGATCTAGCGGAAGGCATTGAGGCCAAATTGTTGAAGAGGAATGTGGAAGTATTGGTAAAGGGCAGTAAAGAATGTCAAGAGAGGAAATCGAAGACCCCCTGAGAATTGATCGAAAAAATGTCACACACCGGGGAGGAGGGAGAAGGGGTCGGTCGGTGGAGCTAGCGATCGCTAATCTATACTCGATCGAATTTTCATACTGAACCCTAACTACCTCCAAATCCATAGCAGTGAAGTCCAACCTCATGGAAGTATACCACATGCCAAAAATACCCTCGGCGGCCATGACTTTACTTATAAACCCTAAGGAAGACACATAACGACTCGGAAGGAGAGGACGAAAGGTGAAAAGCACGAAAGAGGAACTTACAATTGGATCTTCGAGGAAGACGAAGGGAGTGGCAATGGCGAGAACGAAAGAAGATGGAGTGCAATGACGAGAACAAAAGAAGGGCGTGGGCGAATATTTTCATTGCCAACCCTAATAAAGTCTCGATCAAAATATCCTGACTATCAGATCTGTGAAATAAAAAGGGCGGGATGACATCAAGGCCGTCTGATCCAATTCTCGATCTGTCGGAATCTCAATAGTATCGGTGAGGTGACAATCCCAGAGTGGTTGTGCCACATGTCGGGCGTGGATCAGCTGATATTAAAGGTCGATGCGACGGCCGAAGCACCATCTCGATACGCCAGCATGCATATCCAGGACATTAATAAACTTGCATCGCAGGTTCCTGAGGAGGATGTATTAACTTTATCCATCCATGTCAGCCTTAACATTCCGGCCAACCGCGGACACGCATTATCAGCGAGCCCGACCGGGAGCTGGAAAAATTCAAAGTATTAGTTCGGTCAGTTGGACATTAGCCTCCTTCGACCAGACTTGAAGGAGAGACTTGTGATATGGAGAACCCACTTGAAAAGTCTACGTGAAAGTCTCTGACTTCGAGCACTGGGATAAAAGTCAAACAAAGATAGTCAACAGGACGAGCGCCCAACCAAGGGTGTCCTTATTCGTTCGGAGAAACCTGCTTGGCGTAACCCGCTTGGAGAAACTCCCTCGGAGAAACCGCCCAGTTGACGCGCCTCATATTGCCTAGAGAGGCAAAAGCCAATTGACTAAGGACCCCTAATCCGAACGGTCTTCCGCCCACCATCGACCCCAATATCTCGATCGACTGGCTCTAGCAAGTTAGTAGACACCTAAGTGGATAATCACAGCCAGTCCACCACTGATTCTCCCATTTGGCTAATCTCCAACCATCACTCCCATCACAACTGTCAAAATAGGTGGGCTATGAGGTTGACATAACACAAATCTCCTAATAATTCATAAATATCAAATGTACGAGGAATTATGAGAATACAGTTATGACATTCTGACGGTACAAGTATCCCCTTACCGCGACAGACACCCCTTATAGGGGCAACATGCTCCATTAATGAGGAGAGTAACATCCTCAATGAGGTATATATAAACAAGTATGTTAGCACAGACTGAGATATGTTTTTGAAACCAGATTACTGTTCTACTGTGTCCATTTTCTCTCCTCCATCTACCCCTTGACTTAAGCGTCGGAGTGGTTGCGTCGGACAGCCCCCGACCTTCCCTCTAACCCTTCGGCTCTCTTCCCTCTTTTCAGGATCGGCGAAGACCCCTCGACATTCCTCGTGCGGTCCTCCGGCATTTGAATACTAGGTTAACCTCCTTTCCAACTCATCGGTAGCTCATCCGTCAAGGATTTCAGCGTAGGAACAAATACCATGTAGCATCTCTTTGCATTAGTCTTTCACTTAGATTAACACTCTATATGTCAAATTTAGACTACAAGAAAAAACGTATTTAGCGACCGAAATTTTGGTCACTATTCGATCGCAAATTACATTTAGCGACTAAAATTTTCGATTGCAAGATTTTTGATCGCTCCTAAACTTAATGACGAAATTTAATTCTGTCACTAATTTAACGACGGAACATCTATTATCGTCGCTAAATTAGCTAAAATTTTGGCAACATCTCCCTATTTATGGGATTTAAATCTTGTTTACATTCAAATTTCAATCTAACATTAAAAAAATCATTCATTACATTTAACATTCAACATTCACAAACCATCATCATTTACAAATTAAGATACATTACAAACCATCTACGATACATTCAACATTCACAAATCACGATACATTAAACATTCACAAACCCATTCGTTTATCAACAAATCAACATTCATGTTTAACAACAAATCAATATTTAAAGCATCATACATGTTCAAAAAAAATACATTCATCACTTCCATCACAAAAACAAACACATATAGTTCAAATCCATCCCTAAACCCTAAAACCATCAAAAACTATTATATTCATCATCATCCCATCCCGCAGCAAGTACAATACGATAAGTTATTAAAAAAAACAAACACATGATTAAAACTTTTCTAAATTTTCTACTTTGAAAAAATTCTTGTCATATATGAATCTAAAGTTAGAATAATATACACAAAGTCAAAACTACTTATCAAAAGAATTCACAAACTGATAAACATAAGTTTAACATGCTTAAAAAAAGTATATACCTTAATGATAGTATAAAATCCAATTTTTGAAGTGTTGACCTTTTATCTACAGTGTTCAAAAAGATGTAATATAATTAGAGTTGTATATAATATCAAAATTATCAGAACTATTTTATATTTTTTATAATTAATCAACAAAAAAACTAAGTTGAAAGTCAACACACCTTAGAAGAACTCTTATTATTATGAGCTACTTATCATAAGTGTTCGAGTTTTGAGTTTTCTGTGAGTCAAAATCATGCAGCGTTGGAAAATTGCACCGAGATATGAATTTTTGTATTTGCCGCTCTATTACCATCTTGACGATCTTCTATCGACTGCTCACTAATCCGAGCTTTTTACATGAATTATAGGTCAGTATATGTGAATTGCATTGTGTCACATGAATTTGAAGTTATTAACATAGTAACCTGAATAGATTCTTATGTTATGGAGAGATCCTGATGTAAGATCCATTATACTTTCATCTTGTATATTTGATCTATAAACATTCTCCTAGAAAAATAATTATGATATAATTATCGATTATATAATACACTTGAAGAAAATAATTTAGTCTCTAACTTACATAGATTTTAAATCATAATGCAAATTCTATCTCTAACTTTTGTCTACCTCACTTGCACCTATTGATAGATTTTGTAGTTGTAGTTGTTGTTTGTATAAGCTATCAAAAAAGATAATTTTAAGACATATGGTATAACAAACAAATATAAGGGGATAAATGCTTGAATATAAAAGTTAACTCAATTTATATAGGGTTTGACCTCGTCACAGTTCAGGAGTATGTATGTTCTTGCTGTATGATATTCTTTTAGATTTAACCAACTACAAACAGATGCATCCATTAGCTTATCAGGAAACTTAAAAATAGAAAGCATCTCTGTTTTATCGGTTGAGTATCATTAGAATTTTGAGAACACTTGCGATGTCTGATTTTCACATTATCAACAAAATAATATGAGTAGAAAGAAGATGCTTCTTCAACCAAATAGACATTGCATATTTACCCTCAACTCTTGCTTTGTTACGAATATTATTCTTTAATCTCCTCAAAATCATTTAAATGGATTCATCCATCTATACCGCACATGACTAGCTAGTCTTGACTTGTAAGGTAAATGAACTGGTAGATATTTCGTTGAATAAAAAAATTAGGTGGGAATATGCGCTCAACTTTACATAGTATAAGAAAAATGTTTGTTTCTAGCTGAAATATATTGACCGTCATAATAACTCTCAAATCTCTGAAAAATAGACTCAATTTTGTAAATGTTTACCAAACATTATTATGAAGTAGGTCATGAAAAGTTATTGGAGTAAATTTTTACATGAATACGTGACAATTATGACTATTCTTTTCAAACATTTTTAATTTGTTCATATCCACAAATCGAGTCATATCCAAGGCATACCCTTGAGGGAATTTTATTTCTTTCAATCAACTACATAATGTCTGCTTATTTCCTTTATCTAATGTATAACAAGCCTTTGAAAATTTCTTAGTTCTTTATTCTGATATAATTCAGGTCTATTAACTAATTCTTTCAATTTCTCACGTAATTTTGTTGTTTTTAATTTTTCCCGGAACATTCATCACAGTATTGAAAATATTATTGATTTTTTTTAAACATGCATCACATTTAAATTATGTTGAATGAGCAGATACATTCAATATGACAACTTCCAAAATATGCTCTATTTTTTCCAACTATACTTGCACACCCTAACAATGTATTTATTTAAATCATCAGAACTTGTTTGAGTTACTGGTATAAATCTATAGTTGTCTATTTCCTCAAGGATTTCCTCTCCTGACTTGATTACGAGCGAAAGTTTTCTGACCACTTTATTCTTTAAGAACTCTTTCTTATTTCGCCTAAAAGGGGGCTCCAAAGGTAAATTTTTTGATGATTATCAAACAAATATATTGTCCCACTGCAAGGTAATGAAAATATTTCAAATTCTGTCATGCAATGTGAACTAGAGCAGGTTTGATACGGTATACCTAAATTTTTTTCGATACTGTACCGAAATTTTTGATATAAGAAAATTTTATACTAGTATCATACCGAAAATTCGGTATATCCAAACTTCGGTACACCGAAACATTGGTATACTAGATTTTCGGTATGGTATAAATCTCATACCGTTTGTATCAAAAAATTTGGTATATCAAAAAATATTGAAATACCAAAAAAATAAATCTCATACCGGTAATTTGGATTGCGCCGAATATCTATTTTTCAATCCTTCTTCCCATATTTTGGTATTTTTTTATATATCAAAATATTGAAAAATTATAAATTTCATACCGATACTGATACCAAAAATTTTGGTACGGTATTATACCGTACCAAAATTTTCAATATTTTTGTCACCCCTAATGTGGACATGTTTACTTATCAGCCGTGCTACATCCTGATAACATTGAGTATGTCAAAAAATCACTAATCGTCCATAATAAAGTAGTATGCAAGATAAAATTAGTTTTACTTGCAATATCAAAAGTTTTCGACCCTACATTTCATAATTCTTTCAGCTCGGCAATCAGATGTTGCAAAAAAAAAAATAATCTTCTCTTTTGGATTCTTAGGAAAGGAATAAGCACAGTAAGGGTCTTTTATACATATCTATGGCGGTAAATTATATGATATTAATATAATTGACCAAGATGAATATTACTGTCCATATTAATTAAATGGTTGAAATTCATCTGCTGAAAGTCCAGCCTAATATTATGTGGTTTCATTGCAAATGAGAAAAATATTTTATTAAGATGTTTCCATATTTGAGAGTCCGAAAGATGACACATTATATCTCCTTTATGTATATATGCTCATGATGCCACCTCATGTGGCTTGTTGTTATAGTAGATCATATACAAGCGTCATGGTCTAGCAGTTAACGAGAAGTAATACATAATTCAAAAATCATACAATTATTTATACAACAATCAATCTTTTCTACATGTAAACCGAAACTCTTAACCAATTTCTTTATACTATAGAAATTATCAGTCATTATGTTATCAACAGGGAACAACTCTGAAATCAATTGACAAATGTCATCATAACATCATTCTGAGAAATGATGTTTTGTTTTATGTTCAATAGTCTTGCAATAATTGATAGTTGAGAATGACCAGAAGGAATATATTCTCACACTTCTCTTTCTCTAGCTTTTAACATCTCATATAGTTTTTGAACTTATGATTTTGATATTTCATCTATATTTGAATGATCAAGGACATTGACGAAGCACGAGAAGATCCAATTGACTCAAACAAATAAGGTTCTCCATGAGAATACCAGTTGTAGTGATTTGGAACAAAATCATTTTTACCTATATAACATACCAAATATATATATATATATAGGTAGATGTTACCCTGCACACCCACCGTGAGCGACCACCGTGGGCGAATTTCACATGGCCAGGTGCCTTGATATTTTTTTATTTTTTTTAAACTTTCGGTTGTGCCAATAAGATTTTGTCTTTAGGGTTTATGGGTTGAGTTATAGTATTAAGCATAAAAAAAAATTAATCAAATTTTTTTTTTGAGTGTGCACGGGGTGTGTGAGATAAGGTATGCTGGATAATATTTTTGTATATATATATTCTGTGTGTATCAAATATAAATTTTTTTAGAATAAAATGTTGAAAATATGTGACTTAGTTTAGGATTTAAATTATAATATTCAAATTTAAAAAATTAATAAAAAATACTAAAAAAAATTATACATTAGGTATTCTCAGATCGGTGTAAAATAAACTTGTCTTCTGTTTTTTTTTTTTGTTCATTTACAGCTCTTCGAATTTGACGAGCTCGTCTTGATTTATCCTAATAGAAATTTACTCTCTAATCTCTCATGCGAGTTTTATTTATTTATTTATTTTCTACATTCGCATTTGGGGCCTACAGCCGTTGGATTAAATATCCGGAAAATGGACGGTTGGTAGTGTAAAATTAGAAGTGGATAAGACTGGCGGCGGTTTAGTTAAATCGGCGGTTGTCCCGATGCAATCTGTTGGTCAAACATGGATTGAGATTCGGACAACAAAATAGAAAAATATATATATTTTTTATCAACCCACTTTATCCTCCCGTACCACACTTGTCCTCTCGCTGACACCGGGACCCGCGATGCATCCAATCACATAAAGCCATATAAGAGAGAGTGTGGGATTCTCGGTCCTTCGTGACAGTTGCTGGAGGCTGAGTTCTGATAGAGAGATAGAGACCGCGCGAATCTCCATGTGAATCAATAGTTGATTGATAAACTGAACAAGGTATATATATATATATATATATTTTAAATTATGATTAATAAATTTTTAATACATTTAAATTATGTGAATCAATTTTCGCATTAGATCGAAAGTATTATAAATCATTAAACAGTGATTTCTTTAGATGATAGCACGCATAGATATTTAATTTATTGAAAACGACTTTCAAAGATTGTACATGTCAATCATTGAACTTTGAAATATCTCTCTTAAACTTATTATGCTAAAAAAATAAAATTAAATGATATCTCTTATTATTTTTTATTCTAAAGATATTTTTATTTTAATATGCCCTTATTATAAACTATTATGTGTATAATAATTTTGTAGACTCTAAACTCTAATTATAAAGTTACTTCAATATTTATTAATTCTGATCAAAATGATTACTGCATGCTTATAATCCTAAATTTTAAACCTGAAAATTACTTTAATATTAATTAAAATTATTATATATTAGTTAATTACTCTGAATTAATTTTAACTTATAAAAAATATTAAAGTAATTTTAATTAAATTAGAATAATTTCAGTTAACTTGAATATTTTTTTTTTGTTTATTTCATTAAATATTTACGAGGACCAATAGGAAGTAGGAAGCTACAGTGATGACATAGGAGGAAATGCCGTATTAATTAAAGTACTCATATTTTAACCTCTGAGCTCTTCTATGTACTGCCCATTATTCACCGGTAACGTTACCCAATCGTTTACCCGAGTTAACGATTTTTTTATAAAAAAATAAAAAAAATTGGGATTAAATTCTTTATAAACCAGTTACATCGTCTTCTTGTTCGTCGCCACTTCTGTTTCTCTGGTTCTCCATTGATGGCGTCCACCCTGGTGAACACCGTGGCGCCGACGACGAAGGAGGCATTCCTCTGGTTCGGGCCCCAGATATCCGTCAGCCACGATGCTGCCTCCGTTGACCTTCCGCCTCCCAAAGCCGAGGGCAGCCCCGACGCCTTCCACGAGGACTTCGAGTTCCTCCTCCATGACCGCCCCGCCGCCATGCTACCCGCCGATGAGCTCTTCTCCGAAGGAAAACTCGTGCCGCTCCAGCTAGCTGTCACCAAGCCGCCGGAGGCGGAGTCTGTGGTCTTTCCGGATCCTCCGGAGATGCGGCGGAAGGCGGAGATCTCCGGCGCAGATCCGTATGGGTTCTCACCCCGCGCGCCAAGGTGCATCGCTCGCTGGCGAGAGCTACTCGGTCTGAAGCGCGCAAGCGCTGCGAAATTCCGCGTGCAAGTGGCAGTCGGTGACGACGCCTTCGCCGCCTCGAAGAATGCGGCCCCAAGGTCGGCTCCGAAGCATCTGCTCCACTGGCACGCCAAGGCTGCCTCTGTCGACTCGTCGCTCAGCCTCCCCCTCCTCCTTCGCGACTCGGATCGAGAACCTTCGCTCATCGCCTCCCGTCTCTCTCACTCCTCCTCATCCTCCTCCTCTGGCCCTGATCACGAGGATATCGTCAGGCTATCCATCGATTCCAATAAGCCCGGTTACGTCGCGTCCCGGGTCCGCCTATCCTGCCCGCGTCCCGCCGTGCCGGCGTCATCGAGGGTGGGCTTGAGCGCCAGCAGGCGGACCACCGATCCGGCAGCGCAGCCGCCGCGAGGTATATCGGTGGACAGCCCGCGCATGAGCTCGTCGGGCAAGATCGTGTTCCACGGCCTGGAGCGGAGCTCGAGCAGTCCGGGGAGCTTCACCGGCGGCCCGAGGCCGCGGACGCGCGGGGTGGAGAGGTCCTACTCCGCCAACGTCCAAGTGACGCCGGTCCTCAACGTCGTCCCCGTAGGCTCCCTCCGCGGCTCCGGGAAGCCCGTCTCCGTCTTCGGCCTAGCACACTTGTTCTCGCAGCAGCAAAAGAAGGAACGCCAGGGCTCCGCCGCGAACCGGGCGCAGTCGGCCCGTCCGTCCCTGCGCCATCGGCGTGAGGATCAAGATCGCAACACTTGCTCCAAATCAAATTAGGAAATCATAAATCCAAAAGAGCAATTCAAATTTGTTTTCGATCCAGAATTAATGCCTGTAAATAGTCGTGCATTTAAGCAATCGAAGAAATCTGATCGCAAATGCACATGATTCATATCAGACTTCCATTCCTCCTTTGCACACGCTAGCCTTCCGCCGCCGGAGCTGCGCGTCGTCTCGGCGTACGTTAGAACGCGAGGAAGCGACGAGCCGAATCTTCGCCGTCGGCCAATCCTTTCACGCGCATATCCCCATCTCCATCTCTATTCGGATTGGGCGCGCAGTTTATCCTGCTCCACCGCACAGTGTTGCCCTTGCGATGTCTCCGCAGAGCACCAGTACTCTCCAGCAAATTATCAATCATTTATTGATGGAAAATTCTAATATTTCTAAAATTACAGCAGTCAAACGAAGAATTTCCAGGAAAAACAAAGTCGAGCAGTAGCTGCAACAGACAACGGACGCAGCGGTGTCTGTGCCACCGCCGCGGGGCGTCAGTTCAGTGGCCGACGACGGCGAACCCTGATGTGATCCGACGGCCTTATTCCCTCGGTCGACCGCGGCCGCTTCCTCCGTCAGCGTCTGCCGCTGGATTAGCAGGCAAAGATTCTAATCTCTGCGACAGTAACATGCCTGCTTCCCGTCCTCCATTTTTAAACCCCTGTGTTTGTTTGGCATCTAGCGAGTGAAGATTACTGCCAAGAAACAGCCAATTCATAATAATAAAAAAAAAAGTAAGAAGAGAGTTGGAGATTGTGAAGGTGGTAGAAACCTGAAAATCATGATATTCTCAGTCGTACTTTGATGATCTATGTCGATTCAAATCTCGATACAGATCTTATGGTATGAGCAGGAGCTACACGCATGCCCTACTCCAGTTGGTGCTGCTATAATTGAACAAGAACCAGAACGAGAGCAAGCTCTCATGTGAGGCGGGAGACCGAGAGCTGTTCAGGAATCACGGGGCGCCATGAAATTGCAATAGGATGATAACACCTCGAGACCTTAAAGAAATGATGTTTGCAGTCGTTCTACCCAATGCGAGTTTTGCTGCAACCTTTCTATTCCGATGTTTGCCATCATTGAAGGAATCACCATGGTAAATGGATTTTTACCATGATGCCAGTGCAATCTTTGACTCTACTGTTTGCCTTTCTTAACTTTCCTTGTTGGAGTCCACTCACCCTGCCACTTGAATTCTGACACTGTGCACAGGAGTGCAGGACTGTTTGCTGCGCAACAGAACAGACAATTTCTTCATAGAGAAAGCTCGCTTCTCTAATGGCAGTTGTTGTACAACATGGAAACAGTGAGGAGGCTCACATCACATTGCTCCTGCATTTAAGACCCTGTTTACTGCGGAGGAGAGGAGAGAAGAGAAGAGGAGAGGAAGGATAACTTAAATAAAATAAAATCTTATTTTACATTTTTCGCACGTGATAAATCTTCTTTTCATATTTTAATTTTTCACTATGATATTTCTTACTGTTCAATGTTTGGCATGGGTTGGTCTGGGCCGTTCGTGTTGAACCGGCCCATTAGACCATTTCGCCAGATCAAATTGTCGACTCGTTCTTCCTTCCAGCGAACTGACAAAAACGCCCTTAGGGTTTTTGTTCTATCTATTTCTTCGAAGCCCATCCTGTTCGGCACGTTACGACCTCCCCTTGAACTCGGCGCAAGGACGTGAGGGAGTAGGGAGATCGTTGCGAATTCTGCTGCTGCGACGAGATGAGGGCCAAGGTAATAAGTTTGGTCTGCTCTGATGATGATCTCTTCGAGTGTTAGGTTTCTTCTTCTGTTCCCGTTTTAGATCGGATGCCCGTTTCGTTTCCCTCGATTGGGTTTATGGTTGAACATGACGCTAGTTTTTGTTGATGCCCTTTTGTTGTTGAATACATTGAAAAGAGGCAAAATTCGTTCTTGGAAGTAATCTTTCTAGTTGACCGTCTTTGGGGAGATTTTTTTTTCGTAAAAAATGCCAATTTTACTACCCAAAAGTTACAAGTAAAACCTCGCTAGTATTTGTTCTATTGGTTGTTCGTTAGCAAGATTATCTGTGCTGTGCCATTCACTGGAGTGACTTACGATCATTGCTGTTATCCGTTTTAAAAGGGAAAGAATCGATTCTCGCTGTAATCTCGCACCTTTTGTTTCATCATAGGTCTCGTCGTAGGAATTATGAATATTCGTTAGATTGGATATGTTTGTCTAGTATTAGAAATTCCTTTTTTCGTTAAAAAGTTATGTTAATGTAAATAGATTGAGATCTGATACCTTTTATACCAGTCAAACTTTGGGCATATGTTCCTTCAAATCACCATGTTGTTCTTGTTGCTAAATTATGCTTTATTTGCTCCAGTGGAAGAAGAAGCGTATGAGGAGGCTCAAGAGGAAGCGCCGAAAGATGAGGCAGAGATCTAAGTAGGCCACTATGCATGTGTTCAGTTCTTCAACAATACATTCCTGGCTGTGGTGGTGAGACCTAAGTAGGCCGCTACGGACGTGCTCAGTCTTCAACAATACATTCCTGGCTGCAGTGGTGGTTCTGGTTACATTCTCCTGGGATTATTGGTGAGCTAGAGCTTTGCATAGTGTTTTCTTGTTAAGTTCGTCATTTAGGAACTAATTCACCTGTTTCGAGCAGTTTGATGGTGGTGTCATTTGCAGTGTTTTGGATGCTTAATATTTGGTTTCAGTTTATTATCAAACTTAGGTTATTTCTTCTGGTTTATAACATGTATTAACGGCCAGTTCTACACATTTTATCTTATCTAGTTTTCTTTTAAGTAAGTTAATCTAGCTATTCCAATTATTTCTCCTTCCATGGAACTACATCCTCTTCTGTTTTTGATCCAGAAAGTGATAGTTGATAAATCCACCAGAATGACTCTCCTTGTTTAGCATGTCTTCTAATAAGTTTCGTGGTTGAATAATATTAAAATGGGTCAGCATGTTCTAGCATAACATCCAGTTGGTTCAAACTCTGTCAATGTCCGACGAAAGTGAAACAAGAATAGAATTTGCTCCTTTAACTAAACGAGAAGTATTGAAATCTAACAAGAAGAAAGAAAGGCTCAAGTTAACTCTTCTCTAGGTTTTTAGAATGATTCTGCCTTCAACTATGGTAACATAAGCATATATCATCAGCGGAGAGGTACACCAATCGCCTGGGAGTCGACGGATTTGAGCACTTCTTCACCCATTCTCTTGCAACCAACCAGTGTCTGGGAAAAAAAACAAAATATTAGACAAAAAGTGATATCTCTGGCCAAGTTGAAAATAGATTTCAGAGTCCATTCCTAAATATGTTCCGTTGAATTTGTCAACGGTGATCATCAGACAATATTTATGAGAATCCATGTAACCAACTATAGAAGATCCTACAGGCCTTCTGATAACACAACTATAGAGCGATACAAAAAGATTGCTACTAATTGTTTCTATTTAAAGAATCTATTTTAGATTTCGCTACTACTGGTTTCTTGAATATCTGATTCATTGAGGGAAGGCAAAAGGACAAACATAGAGTGTTGGTTAAAGTATCTGAAATATAACACAAAGAAGTTGTCGAATGTAAAATAAAATTGGAAGCACTTCTGGTGTACTAGAATTATTTACCGTTCCATCTGAGAAAATATCACCAGTTCGGAACCCCTCGTTCAGAGTATTAGCAACTGCAGCTTCGATCCGCTTTGCAGCTTGCTCTTCACCAAGTCCGTATCGCAAGAGCATGGCAGCGCTGAGAACTGTGGCTAATGGATTTGCTTTATCCTAAAATTAAGGCAAAGTAAAATCTCTGATGAAAAACAACACTGCATATAGATGAGAAACGATCCAGTTAGTCAAAAAGTTTTGTAGATCTACCTGACCAGCAATATCAGGAGCGGAGCCATGGATCGGTTCAAATAGCCCAGGACCCTACAGATTTCAGTAATCTGTTACTCGACAAAAATCCCTATCCCAATCACTTTAACAAACTAACTAGGCTGTAGATTTGCATACCGATTCACCAATACTAGCAGATGGAAGCATACCAATGCTTCCAGTAAGCATGGATGCTTCATCAGACAAAATATCTCCAAATATATTGTTTGTCACAATTGTATCGAACTGCAAATCATGCTAAGGATTATTTCCTAAATAGGAAAAAATCATGAAGCACAGGATGCACTATACTCTGCATTTCCAAGCACAGAAGTAAACAGAAACACCTGCTTTGGGTTCCTAATAAGTTGCATTGCTGCATTGTCCACATACATGTGGGAGATCTCGATATCTGGGAATTCAGAAGCCAAAGCAGTAACCCTCTTCCTCCACAGGATCGAAGCCTAGGTTAGTTAAAAAAAAGCATCCGGTCAAATAAACTGCTATAAAACTATGTATGAATATAACCATGTGATAAATTTGCATTTGAGGTATTAACTATACAAAACTATAAAACAAAGAGAATGAAAATTTTTAAAAGCCTCATATGTCTGAAGTAGCCTTTTCGACTATGTTTATCCCGGCTTAACTTTTGTAGGCTTTCTTAACCAAGTGATTGTACAAGTAGAGTAACAGTAGTCACTAGTATAGCCATACCTCCAAAACATTTGCTTTGTCAACAGAGCATAATTTTCCACGTCGTTTTCGAGCAACTTCAAATGCTACTCGTGCAATTCTGTCAATCTGTTAAGAAATTGTCAGAAATGATTAAACATATGTGCAAGAAACACAATGCATGTAAATTACCAAGGAATATGCATGATGCAATATTTGACAAACAATCATGAAATTCCCTTCCCAACTAAATTTTCAATACAAATGCTGTCACCTAGTAATTATTGACTCATCAATAATGTCATTGAAGTCGAATATCATGCATCTCATATGAGGGTAAGGGGTTCTGGCTTCAAACTATAACATGAAATTTAGGTTTTGTGTACTTTGGGAAACAAGTGGGGAGTAAATTAGAACAAACAAGCAGATATCATTCTTGATGTGAGTACCTCAGGGACAGAATAGATTTCAGTGTTGAAACCAATATCTTCACCTATCTCATTGGATCCAAAGCCTCTAGGATTTCCAAAATAAATTCCTGCAAAAAACCAACTTCTGATGGTTAAATATCTACTTACTCTTTGATACTAACCCTTAAGCATCTTTACAATTAGGATTGTGGGTTAAGGCGGTAAAGCATCATACCTCCGGTAAGTTCTCTAACAACCATTATGTCAACTCCTTCAGCAACCTCTTTCTTCAAAGTTGATGAGTCAACTAGCTAATAGAAAGAACACAGCCAACATGGTATAATCAGTACAGCTAAGTATCACATGTCAAGACATCATCAAGCGTTTCTTATTGCAAGATCAGCTAAGCAAAGGATCGTCTCTAATTAAGAAAACATTAATGCAAAAAATGAGTAGCATGGAATAATCAGTCAAATACACGAAAAAGGGAAGTAATCTTTAATCTAACCAATCTATCTACAATTTGATCAATTCATGAAAGATGGAGGTAAGAAATTTATACCTATGTACTTGTAATATAGGTTCGATTAAAAAATAATCTTTCTTCATTGCATATCACTTTCAAACAAGTTATTTGCAAATTAAGATGATATATCTTCATGATCCCCTTTATTTGTTTCACAGAATAGAAGCCATGGACCAACTTGCCCACAAAATCTCCCACCCACAAGGAAAAGATTTTAAAATATAAATAAAAACATAAACAGTAGTACACTAAAATAACACTTAATAATATGTGATAATATACACGATTTAGAATGCAAACTCTTTGGTTACAACAAAAAGTAATTTAAGCCACTAAGTGATAATATGTGATAGTGTGATCAGTTGAAACAGGAAGATAAGATACTACAATATCCTAAACAACTGAGGTGTAATCTTCCCACAGCTAACAAGCTGCATACCAAGCTCAATCAAAATATCACTTTAAGTACCATAACTTTACATTTTAACAACAAATACGGAACTCAATATGTGCATCATTTAACCAATCATCAAAAACTAATCAAAATAGACAATTGAATCACCCTCTTAGGCAGCGAAATCTTACTATCTGGTCAAAATATACTAGGAACCATAGTCCTTATCCCATATTAACCTCTGCAGTTACTATCTCAAACCTAAAATGATAACCATTTTCACAAAATTTAACCTTTTTTTTGTTCACTTCATCGTTGAAAAACATAACGAAATTCTTAACAAGTATGTAGCCCTTTAAGATCCAATAGCCTAAGTAATGGAATCAATCAATTAAAATACCATAAGAGACGATAGATGTGCCAAAATTGCTTTTGCATTACCTGCGGCAACACGGTAGCTGGCCTCAGGTTTGCAAAAACACCTAGTCCTGCTCGAAGCTGAAGTAACCCAGTCTCAGGCTTCAGATGCTTCTCATTAGCATCCCACTTATACCTAAAATCAAAATGTGCGCACATTAACTCCTGAAATTAAATCAATGTCTTTAGCTTTCATCCTTCAGCAATCCGCAAGGGGAAAAAAAAAACAGACGCGATACTAACCCTCCTATAGCTCCCAGAAGGACAGCGTCGGATTCCTTGGCAGCCATCAGGGTTTCCTCCGGAAGCGGGACGCCAACCGAATCCAGAGCAGAGCCGCCAATAGGCACCTCCCGGAAACGGAATTCGATGCCTGCACAAGGTAACGCAAAGGAAATAAATTTATTCGAGGAAATCATAAACCCTAAAAAAATGTGATTTTTCTCGTTAGGTTTCACGCCTTCGAGAGATCCGGCGAGGGAGAGCACGTCCTTGGCGACGGAGACGACCTCGCGACCGATGCCGTCGCCGGGGAGGAGGGTGATGCGGTAGCTCCGGGGCGGAGAGGGGGCGGCGGAGCAGCGGATGCGAGCCGGCGGCCGCGTCGGGGAAACTCGGGTCGCGGACTCGAGGATTAGGGTGCTGGAGGTCCGTGGATCAGCTTGCAAAGCCGCCATCTCCTGCAACACTGAAACGAGTCTTGAAACAAGATTTAGGCAAAAAGAAAGAAATCTTATAGTCAAAATCTCACGATAATACGTTAGAATGTTTTAAAAGCCCCTATTTTTTTTTGAACTTTTTAAAAACAGCCCCATAAAATACCTTCGCTAATCGCTCATCGTATAATTGATCTAGTTTGCTCGATTCATTTAGACCACTTCAGCTCAGTTTGACATTGCCAACGTGTAAAAGGATAAATATAATATTCCTTAAGAATGATATTAATCAAGAAACAACGTATAAATTATGTATTATGTAAATAAACAACAGTTAGCCATGGCTCACTCCATACACTGAAAATAACTTAAGGATGAACTCAAGTTACAAACTATCACTTGCAGAGGCAAACACAAAAGCTACTGGCATATACTTCAAGTTCATGACCTCACCAATCAACATCAGAGTTATTCTCAGGGCAAAAAAAACACTTCAGAAAGATAATTTCCGAGAAAACGGCATCTTCACGAGAGGTAAAAGAACCATTTATATATATATATATATATATATTTATGTCCGGAACTTCATCTAGTTTCAATTAAAGAAATCACAGTGTCAGCAAATGGCAACTGTACCGTTACAAGGGCAAGTGCTATTGGTGCCAAAGAGTAGAGGATTTACAAACAATGCATTTTAGTTGAGGATGAGCACTTGACTGGTTTCATCTTTGGTCATTTACTGTTTCCGTTGCACTGGCGAAAAATTCCATTGCTGTGGGACTGCTTGTGCTTCAGATCGACCTTTTTTAGTCCCCAGATGCGAATTGTGTGATCATCGCTGGCGGATGCTAGTGTGTGTGGATTTGTCGGGTTCCAGCTGACACAGTTGACAGTGCCTGAATGTCCAGCAAGAGCTTCTACGAGATCACCGGTGCCTCGATGCCATATATACACCTAATAGCAAAATAGAAACAGCAACAAATAAACCACCTCAACTATATACATGACAACAAGAATCATCCAAAAGCAGCCAAAACATAGTAGAAAAGATCAAGTGTAGAAACAATTCAATTTAAAGATCAAAGAGTATGCGGTTAATAATGAGGATGACATATATAAATTTTTACTGAAAAGTAAGTAAATTGAGATAATATTAATATATATAAGTGCAATGGGCGTTGGAGCACACTCATATGCGATTTAATGTAGATCAGAAGTTACAGAGGTATAGGTCCCTGAAAAAGATATAAGAGGTAATTGATATTGTTCCATGCTCATGATAAAAAAAAACACATGGCTGTGTATATGACCCAAACAGAGCTCATCAAAATTAACTCCTATTTCATATTTCTTAATTGTTCGATCAGACTTTTTTATCATAACATAATATCAAGTACTGGCATCAGACATTTAAGTGATTGAAACATCAGAACAATCTTATTACAGATCCTAGTAGTGAAGGCCTCTAATTGTCCAATTGGAAATAGCAGCCTAATCTAGTAAGCGCTCTTAATTTCAGAAATTTGTGTGCACTCTGATAAAAGAGTAAAAAATCTAGTTCTTCTATTCAAATTATTTCATAATTTATCCTACAAGAGTAACCTGGATAAAGGAAAATTAAATGTTAAAGATTTAAGAATAGTTGATTAAACTGCAATTGCACGCACACACCAATAGCAGGGAGTATGAAAAATTTAAGTCTAAGCACCCTTGGAGTTTAGATCCTACTAGTTCAAACCATTTTTATTAGCATTCAGGGTTCTTTTAGTGGCGGATGCATACCTGTGAATCTTCACTTCCGCTAGCAATAAAAGCTTGTTCAAACCCTCCAAAGCAAGACCTTATCAGGAAACGACAGCGTTTGTGACCTTTGTATCTGGTGACAAGCTTTGGCTCATCCTTTATGCACCACATGTGGATCTCCTGGTTTATAAGATTCACGAGTAAGAAATTATCATCCTTCGACAGGGAGAATGAAGTGATTGTTTGATCTTCTTCTATCAGTTTCTCATTTTTTGTTCCCCTATCCAGCACCAATATTGCTGTTTCTCTGCATAAAGTTATAAAACGTCTACCATCCTTTGTGACCACAACATCAGAGGTTTTGCTAATTCGTTGTCCTTTCCAAGAATCCAGTTGTTTTCCAGCCAAATCATAGAAGCAAATAGTCTTATCAGTAACACCGCAAAAAAGTTGTTTTCCATCTGGGAACCAACCACAGGATATCAGACCAAGACCAGGCTTTTCATAGACACGGAGGCATTCACCAGAGTGAACATCCCAACACCTCACAACCTCTTCCAGTCCACAAGTTAGAAGTCGCCTGTCATCAGGGCTCCAAGCAACCATTAGGACAGGCTTCTGATGACCCATTAGTCTGTGCTTCAGAGTGAATTCTCCATTTTCTTGAACCTAATGTGGCAATGACATACTGTAATTACTAAACAACAAAGAAAATATCAACAATGAGAATACAAAGATTAACCTAAACCTATTAGCCAACAAGAACCAACCTTTATCAAATTGAACGAATTTTCATAAGATCAATCAGAGAACATTGTCAAGTTAGATGCCATCTACAAATGATGAAAGTGAATTTTCCAGAGGATCACAAGTATGGAATTCTCTTTAAATCAAAGCAGGATAGAAATGCAGTACTGCTCAAGTACAATTATTTTAAGATTTTTTTACATGAACCAATTTGTCTAGTCATGTTCTAAAGTGCTCCTCAACAGCTGGAGGAAAAGGGAAAAAATAAGAGGTAGTAAGACAGGAAAAAAAGTGGTGTCCAATAATAGTTAAAATTTTCATTTACATTTTTGTAGGAAAAAAAATATATTTATATGCTATAGGTTATGGATTCTATTAAAATCCACCTTGTTTTCATTTCCTTTATTTTATTATTCTTTCTATCACCATAATCACTAAAATCATCCATTTGAACAACATAAGAGAGAGAGTCATTCATCAATGCGAAGTTGGTCCTTTGCATTTCTACACGAGAGCAACTATAACCAACTATTTAAAGGAAAAACTAGTATTTTTTAAAAGAGAAAAAAAACTGATGAGATCAACCAACAATACTGACCTCACCATACTTATCACACAGAAAATCATAATATCATCTTTAACAAACTTTCTATGCAAATCAGAATCACTCAACTTCTAGGAGTCCTTCAATATCTTGAAAAAAGCTCCATGCATGAGGAAGTTGACTTTTTTTATCATAACATAAAAAATGTTCGACATCTGTAGCTTCAAACCAAGGGATATTACCTACTCCTCAAACACTACTGTGCTTAGGCAATGCAAATAACCAAATTGTTTGAGAAACAAATCATGAAATTCAATTAGTTAACACGGAGACTCTAGAAAATGAAGTTTGTTTCACTTCTAAGCGCATGGAGACTCTAGAAGAAGTAAATACCAATTATAGTGATTTGTTAAAAACTGTATTGAGAGAGAAACTAATCACATCAAATTCTAAAAAGATGTACCTCCCATATAATTGCAGATTTATCATTTGATGATGATGCTAAATATTTTCCTTGGTTGGAGAACTGTATGAACCATACTTCATCATGGTGTTCTTGCAATATCTGTCACAATGAGGGAAAAATGGTTCAGAAAGACAAATGGTAGAACTGACTTAAATAATTAAATAATCTATCAATAAATATATTGCTAATGCTCCAACTATTTGCACACACCCAAAGCAAATATATGCACGTAAATGTTAACTCTGAACAATGCAAAATAGCTTCAAAAAAAAACATATGAATAAAGGTATAGACTAGCAGACTTCAGAAATTAGTGTACTTAAATACAAGAGAATCAAATATATAAATAGCACACTAATGAACACTTCCTACCTGTGTTGTTTGAGAAGGTAATTGGTCCTTTCCACACTGATGATCTGTGTACAATGAGAGACAACCTTCAACAGAGTTGTGGAAATAACAAGCTTCTCTTTGAACATTAAGAGCCTGTTCAACCAAGTGCTCCAACCTCCTCTCAGGTATCATTATTGATGGAGGAAGCAATTTCTGAAGCTCATCTAGAAGCCTAGTTCGTGAATCTGAAATCTCTGTTCCCGCACCAGCAAACCCAAGTGAGATACATTGCGAAGGATATAGAATGCAACTGGAAAGCTTGTGCACCCGCTTTTTGTTAATGCCAAGAGGAGAGATCTCATTTCTTAATGATTGTAATGCTTCCATTACCTTATTGTTCTCCAAAAGTTCAAAGAACTTCTGCTCCAAAATCAAAAAGGAAGCAGACTTCAAAATATTTTCATCTTCAAGCCCTATTTTATGCAATGTGATCATGCTTCCATCCCAGTTTCCATCAAGAACTTTCTTCTGGAAGAGGCTCACAGCAGACGAGTGCAATGGTATTCCTGACTCTTCCTCCAGAACTGCTCCACTTCTCTCATACCCAAGGGAATAGAGGGCCTTGGTAATAATTCTGACAAATTCAACTTTCTTAATGGCTCCTTTAGAACCAATCATGTCTTCTCTCCCTTGGGATGGTAAAGGCCTCGCCATTTGGCCTCCCAAAGGATTGATATACCCTAAAACTGATGAAGTATTTGAAAGGCTCTCTAAATCTATTGAGGATGCTTTAACACGTTTTGATGGTGGTTCATTATCTTCTACACCTCCCATGAAATGCCAGAATCAGCCCATATAGATATAATCGAATGAGTTATAAACAGAAGACAAGATTCATTCAATTGTCGCGATGGTTTAGGGTCCAGTATATGTAAATGAATTCCTGCATACAAAAAGGAAGAATAATTTCAATATTCTTAAAACCTACAAGTTTGACCAAATCACACTCATGCCTACAAGCTAACATAACAGTAGGAACAAACCTCAGCTAACAACAGAAAACTTTATGATAATTGATAAAAATTGTCTCACACGGTTAGCACATGAAAATAACTTCTAGTGATGTCCCAACATGAGTCAGACAGCATGAAAATAATAGAGTTGATTACCAAGCTTAGAAATGTGAATTATCATGTTTTCCATAGTCCATTCAAACACTTATATCTCCTACTAGTAAGCATTTACAACTTATAATCTATGACGTCTCTTAGGTCATCCATTCGGCATAGACAGGAATGTGATAGGAAGTCATTTTGACAGGTGAAAAACGATAGATGACTAGAACTGGGCTGGAGTCGAACAGATCTTCCGGTGTTGATTTTTTCCTTTCTTTAGTGTTTGCTAGGTATGGATATAAAGATAATATACAATGTAAGTTCAATACTTATTAGCTTGATCAACATGATGACCCAAACAGACAATAGAAGAATAGACATGTTAAAAAGTTCATGCAGCCACACACATTGACCGGGTTGCAGCTTTGTGAGAAAGTAATTTCCTGCCAAAAAGATGGTCTAGTAGTTATCTTAAGCCAACAATTACATCAGACCAAGGAACATACAATGCTCCGAAGGAACGCATTATCTATATAATGCAATTAGGGGATAAACAATCTGATCAGAACCTCCAACTAAAAAACCATTTTCCTTAAAAATCTTATCTGCAACAATAGCGGAGTAGCTCAAAGAAAAAAATTAGCACGCATATCCTCTAGAACACATCACCTAAACATCAAAGAAAAAGACACTGGAACACAACTAAATATCTCCCCAAAGGCATCAACTTTCTTTCCTCTGTCAAAACTCCTGCAATCAACGGACGACTACCATGAACTAGTACGATTCGCGGATCAAGAATCATCAGACTCATCAGTAAATTAACAAAGCAGCACAGAGTAACAGAAGGCGAAAAACCTAGATCAGCAGCATAAACAAGGCCTCCGAACCAACTAAAAACCCAAGATTTTGAAGGATCCCGGACCTAAGCGAGAGGGGCGCAATCTGCCAAGCACAGCCTCAATCAAACATCGACTCAGAGGTCGAAGAGGCGGAAACCCTCAATCCCAGACTGGGATCGGACTGTCAAGCTCGATTCCGGCCCTAAACTCTTCGAATACCGAACAAAAAACCTCGGGAAGACCAAAAGGAGGTGGCTTCTTCGTGCACAGAATTGTGCCTAAAGTGGTCGGCGGTTAAACCAACCATGGAAGCAAGCAGAATGGGGGAGAGAGCTGAGGATGAGAGGAAAAGAATGGTATTTATAGGGAAGGGCAAGAGAATGAGGGCAATGGGCGACGAGTGGCTTCTTTCGTTAACATGTTTTCTTCTTCCTCTCCACGATCTAATAATCTTCGTGGATTACAAACCAAAATCAAATAACTCCCTAAATAATTATTTTATTACTTTCACATATTCAAGATATCTCCTAAAAAAATATTTATTTTTTTTTAAAAAAATTATACTAGTGAGTTTACAAGGGATACATAAACTATATTCTCAAAATCAAATGAAAAATTAATTAATACTTATCAATTATAAAAAGGAATAACTACTCAAAGGATAATTATGTTTTAGTTCTCTCCTCTAGTTAAAGA
>JBBUKS010000017.1:10175518-10194327 GCA_038050645.1 Hedychium gardnerianum
GGAAAATCACTAATCGTCCATAATAAAGCAGCATGCAGTGTAAAATTAGTTTTGCTTGAAATATCATAAGTCTCCGATCCTACATTCCATAATTCATTTAGCTCGGCAATCAGAGGTTGCAAAAAAACATCGATCTTATCTTTCGGATTCTTTGGACCTGGAATAAGTACAGTCAGAAACATGAATTCGTCTTTCATGCACATCCAAGGCGGCAAGTTATATGGTGTTAATATGACTGGCCAAGATGAATATTGCTGTCCAGATTGACCAAATGACTGAAATCCATCCGTTGAAAGACCCAATCTTACATTACGTGGTTCGATTGCAAAGGAAGGAAATACTGTATCAAGATGTTTCCATGCAAGTGAGTTGGAGGGATGACACATTATATCTCCTTCATGTACAAGCTCATGATACCACCTCATGTGGCTTGCTGTTGCGGCAGATGCATATAAGCGTTGCAGTCTAGCAGTTAATGAAAAATAGTATATAACTTTTCATGATAACTTTTTGTTCTTCTTCTCTGATATACGACTGCGCTGCTTATAACGAGGGTGATTACACATTTTGCATTCAATCAGCTCACTATCTTCATTCTAATAGATCATGCAGTTATTTATACAACAATTAATCTTTTCAACCTGCAATACCTAACCCCTAACTAATTTCTTTGTACTGTAGAAACTATCAGTCATTATGTTATCATAAGGGAGCAATTCTGACATTAATTGACAAATGTCATCATAATATCGTTCTGAAAAATGATGTTCTGACTTGATGTTCAACAGTCTTGCAGTAGCTGATAGTTGGGAATGACTAGAAGGAATGTCTTTCCACACCTCTCTTTCACTAGCCTTTAATATCTCATATACATTTTGTACTTCAGGGGTTGGTATTTAATCAACATTGGTATGATGAAACGCATTCATTATATCGTAAATCACTGATTGCATTGTATTATCATTAAATGATGATTCTTGTTGAGGAAAAAGGACAGATGACGAAGCGCCAGAATATCCAATTTGCTCAAAGACATAAGGTTCTCCATGACAATACCAGTTGTAATAATTTGGAACAAATCCTTTTTTACATACATGTACTTTCACGGTATCCTCATCACGAAAAGTTGTATTTCTACATTTGCAATGATTACACGGACATTTTAACTTATCTCCATCCAAACATTCAGGATGACATTTAGCAAAATTCACAAACTCTTCGACTCCAGCATAAAATTCATCAGTAATAAACCCATTTTCTAACCTATTGTACATCCAAGCTCTATTCATATACATTGTAACCTAAAAAATTAAATTTGCAAAATTTAGCATACGTGTAAACCTAAAGATGCATATAGTTATAACATAAACTCAATTGCATCATTAAAACATATTAAAATTCTAGCATATACTATCAAACTGAAACTGAACTACAATATACCTGAAATACAGTACAGCTGAAATAGAGAATGCAGTATATCTAAAAATAACAAAAAATAAATAACAACATTAGTTTTTCATGGGAAATGAAAAGTCAAATCTCATGATTATCAAACTATAGAGTTGATTTTTGAGATCATAAACATAAATTCATAAATTGATCCTTTTCCATAATACTTAAATTATTTGATTATGATAATAAAAGTAAATACTATCATAATAACCTAGGTGTTGATCTTGCAATTGAAAGAATATAATTCATAGGTTAATATTTAGTCTTTTCTTTTAAAAAGATTACCTTCTAGACAATCCATTTACTGGGGAAAGCATTAACATAAGTTCGCGTGTACCATTTGCTCATGGAATGAGGATCATATCTGATGAGTTCTACAAGATACATATTCTCATGTTTACAAGTTCCAATTTTCTTGTAAATCTTATACATATATAGTCTATCCATGTTTGTCTACATAGGAAATTTCAAATCTTGTCTTCCTTGGATTCTTGCGAAGAAATAATTATAACTATATCTGTTTCTTGTAGATATTACAAAAAAAAATTGACGAGGCCATATAGACCGATCGGAGGTCGGCCAAGGTGAGGTCGACCAAGGTAAGGTTGGGCAAGGTAAGGCCGGCCATTTTGAGGCCATCGTCGGGGCTGAGGAACGCCTTGGGCGCCGCTAGGTTGAGACACGCCACCCTCGTGGCCGGAAGAGGCGCCAGTCGAAATCACAACAAGAGGCAAAAAAAATGAGAAGTGAAAGTAGAGAAATACCTGCGCCGGAAGGAGCTCACGCTGGAGGAAATCACTCGGTCACCAGAGATGAAGATCGGGAATTGGTAGGGAGAGGAGGAAGAGATCGAGGGAAAAGTTGAAATCGTTGGGAAGGGGAGGAAGAGATCGATAATTTCATTTTAGGGCACATTGGTGACTGAATTTTTTTCAATCACTAATCTGTATTGATTGTATTGATTAGCGATCGAAAAAAATTCGATCGCTAATCTATTTTTTTAGCGGCCAAAAAAATATTCGGTCGCTAATTTGTTTTTTTTAGTGAGCAAAATTTTTTGTTTGTCACTAAAGCCTCGGATGGAATCGAGTTTTAGAATATAGCGATCGAATTAAATTTCGATCCTTAAATTAACGATCGAAATATAATTCGGTCGTTAATTTAGCGATCGAAATTTAATTTCGTCGTTAATTTAGATATCGAAATTTAATTCGATTTCTAATTTTAAAATCTAAACGAGATTGTTTTTTACTCTCGCCTCAACTTCTAACCCGGGACCGAATTCAATTTCGTTCTTTAATATAGCGATCGAAATTAAATTCGATCACTAATTTAGAGATAAATTAAATTTTATCAATTTATCACTGATTGAAATAAATCGGTCGCTTAATTAAAAATTAAATTAAATTTTGATTCTTAAATTAATGATTAAATTAAATTGATCTAATTCTATCGTTAATAATAAATATTTTTGCTGTTTGACCTCGTCTTTTTTTCCCTCTTGCGCCACCCGGCGCCGAGCTCGAGGAGGTGCAGGTGATCGTGATGGACTTTTCGGCGGTGCTCCTTGTTCTCGCAGCCCTCTTCCGCTGGACGCTACACTTTCCCTTCCAGCTCGTCCTGGCGATCGTGGCATCCATGGCTGTGTTCGCCGCGTTACTGCTTCGGAGCGCACAATAGCCCACAAAATTAAAGCGACATGAAAAAGGAAAACAAAAGCTATACATCAAATCGGTTCAGTTACCAACCTTAATCTTAAAGATATCATACATCTGCATGTATTTTTTATTATTATATATTATTATTAAAGTGCTTCCTAGCGATCCTGCCATCCATGATTTTGCTAATGTAACTAGTTTCAATTATGGTTTTTCATAGCTCCAGTTGAAGTAATAGTGATCAGTTCAATTGCATAGATATATAGCTCTATGAAAAATGTGTTAATTTGTTAAGATATGTTGTATTTGAAATTAATCTGAAAATTGGGGAGCTGATTATCTGTCTCTTTGAAAATTAAGAATATGGCTTACTCTTCTTTTCTTTGAGCGTTAGTCTTGAAGCTTTGCTTTGATCTTCTTCAAAAAATGGGCGTAGGAGCTAGAATAATCTGGAGCAGTATCCTTACTGTAAACCTGTTTGACCTTTGGCTTCGATTAATTGTAATGTTAGACAAGCATACGATTAATTGTAATGTCAGACAAGCATACGATTAATTCAACACTCCAACTTATGGTCAATAAAAACGGCTCGATTAAATTAATACACCTAAGTCGATTAAAAGTTTAATATAATTTTATATAGCTTAATAGAAAGGAAAAGTTTATTGCTGAGCGTTATGAGTAAAAATACGATGAGCACGTGAAAGATTGGAATATGACATATACCTTGATCTTGGGTATTTGGTGCCAGATCCAATCAAAAGAGATGAGTTTGTAGTATCTCGATTGACGATAATTTCATTTTGTCTCTCGTGTTATTGTACAAGGGCATAAATCTTACGAGTGTCAGATAGAAAAATCATCAAGAGTATTAAATCATCGATGATGAAAAAAGAATCATTTAATCATTCTTTTCTTTTCTTTTCTTCTCTTCCGACAAGGCCCTTAACATCTCCATAAATACAAGCAATTGGATCAGATAAGAAGCTAACTTGTCTCATAGAGCCTTCAATTTGGTGTAATAAATCGACACAGGTTGATGTCTTTGTCGGTGCTCCACGATTTCACGACGAATTTCAAAAATACGGGCACCATTCTCTTGTGAAAATTTGTATGTAGATGATCCAAACATCGAATGCAGATTCCATATAAATAATACTCCCGGTGATATCAAACTAAACACCGTTGAAGATCCATAACAATACCATATGATTACAACGTTCCCATATTGTAAATTTATTGTCTTTTGCTTTCGGTGCTTTGATTGTCCCATTGACGAATCCAGTTATGTTTTTAGAACTCAATGTTATTCGTATTGCATGACTCCATTGCTTGTAATTATTCCCATGAGTAGGAATAATTTCTCCGAAAGAAATCAAGGATATTATTGCATAAAACAATTAACATTTCTTTAATAGTAATAATCAGTTCAGTCGAATAGAAAGCTCTGTGATACGTTATATTTGAAATCTGAAATGGTTGTAAGAGAATCTAAAGCAGTCAGTAAACTTGTTTGCATTTATGATGAGAAAACAGAGTTGAGGATTAGAAAAGAAAAAAAACAGAGTTGAGGATAGTAGGAGCTACACTTAAATATACTAGTTCAATTCTATTGTATTTATTATTCTTTGATTCCTTTGATCGATCGAGGCAAATTATGATTGAAGGGGTAGAATCATCAATTCCAGTGCATATTAGAGATGTCTATCTCAATCTCATCAAAAGATCCACAACCTTAATTTTCATGATTCAGAAATCAAATATATTGCATACAAATGACAGAAACCTCACAGCTAAAACCCACACGACGACCATTAACCTGAACAAAAATTAACCTTCAGCAGCATAAGTAGGAATTATTTAAGTATCTACTAGCAGGGACGGAGCAGTGACGGAGCAGGGTCGATGACGGCGGCTACCCCTCATTTTTTTAGTATAAGAGATATAGGGATATAAAAATGGAGGGCGAATGGAGGTAAAGATAACGTAAACACATTTTTTCTGTTTGAAATTCTTGACTCCGTCCTTATCTAGAGGACAATGGTGCGCAGTTAGGTATGCTCGTCGACCAATAACCAAAACAGAGAGTTCATCGACCGTGATGACAACTGCATCAGGCTCGGAGAATTGACAAGCAATGGCACCGGCAGCATGGTGAGCAACCCCAGCGTCCACACCAGGTAGTACACCAATAGTTGTTCATGTTCCACCGTGAAGAAGGAGGAATGGCCGGAGGCAACGCCTGCACCTGGTTGACGGCGTGGATGAGGAGGAGCGAGTACCTGACGGTGACTAAGAAGCCAAGGAAACTGGCAAACTGTGGACTGAAGCGGAGCCAGTCCATGAGTCTGATCGGAAGAAGAGGATTGAACACAGGAAACAGAGAATTCATCGCCCGTGCTGCCAACCGCATGAGACTCTGAGAATTAGCGAGCAATGGCGGCAGCAGCATGGTGAGAAAGCCCAGCGTCCACACCAAGTAGTACGCCAACAGTTGTTCATGCTCCATTGTGAAGGAGGTGGAGGAGGACATGGCTGGCGGCGACGCCTACACCTGGTCGATGGCGTGGATGATGAAGGAGTACCTGGCGACAACTAAGAAGCCGATGAAACTGAGTCTCTCGGGGACAGGGAGGCCGAGCCAGCCGGCGACCGGAATGGTAGGAAGATCAGCGCCGTCCATGAGTTTGATTGGATGATCGATAATTATTGGGTTTTAGTGATGGCGAAGGAGAAAGAAGAGGGATGGCTCGGTGAATCAATTGAATGAGACCTCTCATTTTTATAGGCAAACTGAGGTGATCAGATCAGATGAGACACAGTAAACACAATGTATAGTTGAAGCCAATCAAATTGCTACTGAAGATAGAATTTGATACTGCAGCAAGAATCGGGGAACAGGCTCGTAGATGGATTGACGTGAGGTGTCGGAAGAGAACATACTCTAGATGGAAGGCTCCGAACGAGAGGAGGAGGAGGAGGGAGGGAAGGCACGTGCCATGGCTTCACTACGGACGGACACACAAGTGGGAGCACAAATCGGACCCACTTGTGTGCAACTTATTAAAGTGGATTATAATTTTCACGATGGACGGATGATTAATATACGAGGTATTGTCGTAATAAAATTTAAAGTTCAAATCCTGGTTAATAATTAGGTTTCTGTCCTCTCTCATATATTGGTCACTATTCGAACTAGTTAAATTAGTCTCCGTGATTTACATCTCTCTATCATAATTAAAGTGAATTCTAAAGGGAAAGTAGAAGATTCAATATATTATCAAAGATATAATAAAATTTAATCAAATAAAATAAATATTTTAAAGTAATAGTTAAACTTTTAAAAAACATCTACTTTAAGAATTAGCTTTAGAATAAGGTAGGTAAAATCTGAACAGTTGCCCTAATTATTAAAAAATAAACTAAAATAAACCGACTGATGTGACTCCTCCAACCAAAACCTTTCTGCTTTTTGATGCCGTTGTCGTAGAGGATGACACAGTGGCGTCGACCTAGATGCACGGCACGAGGGCGACGTCCCTGTCTTAGGTCACCTGCCTTGATAGAAAAAAAGGAATGAAATAATTTTTTTTAAAAATATAATAAACAATTAATAAGATAAAAATGAGTACTCCTGACTTTACTTTTCAATCAAAGAATTACCCCCGATAATGAGGTGATGATTAAATTCTTCAATAGATAATTAAAGAGTTTAAGGTTTGAATCTCAGCTACGGTACATTACAGAGAATTTTTCCTTCAATGAGAAGCGGACCTTAGAATACTGGTCATTTTGATGGGCCTCCATTAGCACTTCCCGATTTACCTTGGTAGCCGATGGAAAATTTTCGTGGGACCGAACCGATCACCCCAGGTCTAACGTTACCCGACCTGATTAATCATTTTTTTTCTTATGAAAAATACCTTTAGAGATTGTGCCTCCGCTTTCTCTAAAATCTACTATCGATTTTTCGTTATGACCACCTCCTCCAATAAAGTGTATTAATACATTGAGGAGTCGAAGGTTAAATTCTGGTTAATAGCTAGGTTTTTGTTTTCTTTCGTATATTGATCATTGTTCGAGCTAGTTAAACTAGTCTTCGTGATTTATTTTCTTCGTGTTGATCCTAAGACAGACTAGCGGAGGCGCTGAAGCGAGCGTTTCGCTTTTTGCCACCGTTAATACATTGAGGAGTCACGGAAGGAACTGATTGACATGAGATGCTATTATTTAAATATTCATGATTTAATCTCCAATTCTAATCCGTTTACAATTTTTTTTAAAATAGAATATATAATTAAAAAATACTCGACTTTTGAATCATCCGTCGCGAGCATTTTCTTATTTACCCTAGCGATCGATGAAAATTTTCAATATGACCAGACTGATCGACCCAGATTCGTTTGTTATTTGATTTATTATTATTATTATTATTTTTGTAATATGATCACTGTGATAATGACTAATTTAGGTAAATGAGTCTAAATTATCTCATAGAGCTTAAGAATGGCGCCATGTGAAAACTCCGAGTGGTTGAATCATAAGGAGGATTTGGACTCTGAAGTCGGTAAGGGAGATTGAACGATCGAGTCATTTGAGTCGATGAGATGAGCGAGGTGCTCAGGCTGTGTCGAACACTTGAGTAGTCGAGCTCAGGCGATCGGGTTGCCAGCAACATGTGCTTAGGTTTTCTGATGTAGTTAGGTTTTCGAGTATGAATGGATTAAACTTTATTTGTTTTTAGAATCATCGAGTGTATATCTAACCGAACATGTTTATTGTGGTTGTGGGAGTCCAATAAGACATGTTGCTTAGTGGTGTTTGATCCGGTGGCATATACAAAAATCCTATTATCCTGTGTATTAACATGATTCGGCCAATTCATTACAGGCACGATTCTTCCATGTATTATTGCCTTTGCTTTTTTTTGGCTGATATATCTAAATTTGATAAAGATAGCTACAGTCTGTTTATGACAAATTGTCGTCGTTCTAATATATACAGCGTGGTGAGTACACGTCAGCCTTTGCAATCTAAGCAGGGTCAACCCGGAGCAGTTGTTATGCGAAACGCAACCCAAAGTTAGACCGATGGAAAACGAGCGGGGTCGTTGTCGTCAGCCAATCATGATGCGGGTGTGGTGGTGGGTCGAAAAAGAATTAGCTTGCGGGTCGTAGAGTCGCACCCACCGCGCCACGCGAGCGGCCTGCGAGACCAAGTCCGCGAGAACTCGTCTTCATTTCGTGCCTTCGTCTTCGAGCTCTCAATCCGCCTCTCGTTCGTGTTCGTCGATAAGAACGAGGGAGAGAGATCGGAGAAGGGAGCACGAGACTGAGAAGAAATTATAAGCATGGCGTATAGATCGGACGACGAGTACGACTACTTGTTCAAGGTGGTGCTGATAGGCGACTCCGGCGTGGGGAAGACCAACCTCCTCTCCCGCTTCGCCCGCAATGAGTTCAGCCTCGAGTCGAAGTCCACCGTCGGCGTCGAGTTCGCCACCCGCACCGTCCACGTCGACGACAAGCTCGTCAAGGCTCAAATCTGGGACACCGCCGGACAAGAAAGGTACTTATCGATTCCGCTATTCCACCTCGTTGACTTGGTGCCAATCTATTGCGTTCACCGATCGACATGAGAAACAGATACCGAGCCATCACCAGCGCCTACTACCGAGGCTCCGCCGGCGCCCTCGTCGTCTACGACGTGAGCCGCCGCGAAACCTTCGAGAACGTCGAGAAGTGGATGCAGGAGCTGCGCAACCACACGGACTCCAACATCATCGTCGTGCTCGTCGGCAACAAGGCGGACCTGCGCCACATAAGGGCGGTGTCCGTGGAGGAAGCGGCGGCGCTGGCCCGGAGGCAGAAGGCCTTCTTCGTGGAGACCTCCGCCCTGGAGTCGACCAACGTGGACGCTGCCTTCGCCGAGGTGCTCACGCAGGTGTACCGTGTGGCGAGCAGGAAGGTGCTCGACGTCGGCGAGGACCCTGCGGCTTTGCCCAAAGGCCACACCATCGATTTGAACTCAACAGAGGAGAAGCCACCATCAGTTAAACAAACCGGTTGTTGCTCGAGTTAATCAACTAGATAGCTAGCCATGCATACATGTGTTAATTTGTGCGAGTTCTTGCAGAAAAATGTAAAACTAAGTGGGTTTCTTGTTTTTGTTCCTCGAAGGATTCATTATTGCTCACAAAAAACATGTTCTTCTTAATTTGTTCTCTTTGATCAGTTACGTATGCAAGACAAGTGATTGTTATATCAGAAAGCCATTGAAGCAAACAGTTGTTCCACAGTGCTATTGCATCCTTGTTCCTAGATGGGATACAGATAAACACTTGCATTGGATAGAGATAAACAAACACTAGAAGATACTGCAGAAAGTTTCTTATAAATCAAGGAGAACTATTTGATTATTCCAACTAATAATCAAATACCTTTTACTAATAAGGAACTTGAATCCTTTCTGGACCACCAAGCATATCCTCCCAGAGCAGATTAGAGAGAGCAAGAGTGAGTTCCCCGACTTTTCCTGCACAGACAAGAAAGAATAAGAAAACAATCAAAATGAAGTTTATCTGCATAAGGTAATAAGCAATACCATCTCCAATTGGACGATCATCCCATTGAACAATAGGTAATATAGGCAGGCCACTTCCAACAAACATCATCTCAGCTGAATCTTTCGCGTTATCGACTGTTATATCAGCAGTGCTAACATCTATTAGAAGACCTTTCTCTACCAATTGGGGAGCTAGTGCCAGAAGCCTCTTAGCAGTGCAGCCGCTAAGAATCTTGTCAAACGATGGAAGCAGTAATTCCTTGTTTTTGGTTATGAATGCAACATTAACATTAGGGCCCTCTGCTATGTAGCCTTGCTCATCGACCCAAATTGCAGCCCAGGCACCCTTCTCCTCTGCCTCCATTACCGAGAGAACATTTGGGAGATAATTCACGTTCTTCACGGTCGCAAATAAAGGAGGTTTCATTGGCACGGTGGATGTAATGACTTTGACACCTTCCTTGCACTGAGAATAGTCATCATCTATTACTACTGCATAGAAGGCAGCTTCTGGACAGCCAGCCGGCGATAACAAGAAATTACCAGGGCCAGCACTGAGCCAGTATCGAATTGATCCCTTTTTGCATTTTGATGCCGCCGTCATTTGGATAAGAGTATTACGCAAAATTTCACGAGGAAAGGGTGATTTGATCTTTGCTTTTGATGCTGACCTTAAGAATCTGTCCAAATGAATGTCAAGCTCATACATGTACCTGCAAATTTGCAAACAATGTCACATGAGACATTAAGTTTCAAGAAGAAAAGTTCAATGCATCCAAAGCCTATTTACTATGAAACTATTTATCTTCTAAACTTTCTCGAACAAAAAGATTCAAAGCAAGCATCGTTTAAGTCAATCATCTAATGCAATTTTTGCTAATAGTCAGGTTCTTGCCCTCCCCCATGCACGGGTCATTGTTCGGGCTAGTAGTCACCCGTGATTTACCTCTCCATGTTGGTCCTAGGACAGGCTGGCGGGGGCGCTGGGGCGAGTGTTTCACCTTTTGCCACCATCTAATACAAATCTTTAGCCGATACGTCTAATTGAAAGCCATACAAACTAAGACTCTTACTTTGACCATCCATTTACTTTATAAAGGCACATGTCACTTGGAATCCAGTTAACCTGGTTCTTTCCCAAGCATATAGCAATCTACTAAAGAGAGAGATCGTAGTTTGATTTCCAATTCACAACATAGATGGACCATAAACTGGCAGGTGAATCCGTAGGAATTGCAATTCAAAAGTTGTTCCTGTTGAACTAGAAAAAAAAAATCCAATTTCAATGATGCAACTGGTCTGATTTTCCTGCTAACCAATTGAATCTGCGAATATGATTCATATTTCATCTTCATATAAAGAGGATAAAAATGCAATTTTGTGTTCTCAGTCTGTGCAAGCATTCAAGCTATATCAAAGAGGATAAAACAGCAACTTTTTGTTCTCAGTCTGTGCTGTAGACTCACAAGAAGCAACTGATTAAAGAAACGATTATAGATTATCAGCTACCGTTCATAATGATGAAATCCTTGGTGAAACAAGCAACTTAAACAACCAAACCCACCCGTCCATAAGCATGGCTGTATCGAAGACACCATGCCCTCTGTGTACCATGTGATCGTCCATGGGGATAACCATCATCGCTGGATCAAGAATTATCCCACCGACCACGCTGGAATACATTGCTGGGTAAGGTTGCTTTTTCACAGCGCTCCACTTCTCCTTCAGCTTGTCCAAAACCTAATTAAAAAATCAATCAACAAAAGATTTATTTTTCCCCTCAAAGTAAAAATAAAAAAGGGATCTTTTGCCAGCACAAACTAAACGGATCCACGAAAGAGTTCGGAAGTGGGGAAATTTTTTTTAAAAAAAAAATGATGGGAAAAGGCGATCATTTCATCTACCTCGGTGGCCGACGAGTAAATCGGAACTGGTGACGGACCTGAAATTTCGTCCCCCATGGAGAAGAAGGAAGTGTGACGAGATGGCGGCAGAAGCGGCGAGAGCGGAAAGTGGTGTGTGAGACGACAGCGCAGGGTTTAAGAATGCGAAAAGCCGACGCTTCGGCTTGTCGAGTAGCGGCTAATAAATAAATACCGGGCGAGGTGGAAATCCTGGTGTGTTGATGGGTCTCCGTCTCCCTCTCACTCTCTCATCCGCTTTCTTGTCGTTTTCCTCTCGCTCGCTTGCCCCGTTAGTTGTTTCCGCCATTTTCGCAAGCACTCGTTTCAGGCTTGGCGGACAGAGGAGAGGACAGAGGATGGGACAGCGACGACCAAGCCACGCCGCGCCGGCACGGAGTGAGTATTGAATAACAAATTTGTCTTCGTCAGTGTAGATGAGCGTTTTGTGCTGCCGGCCATTGCTAATTTTAACAAACCTCGTGCCGATCCGATCTCAACTTCCTAACTATTATTTTTTAAAAAAGGTTTCATAGTTTTATTTTAATAATATTGTATTGATTTAGCTAAAATTACTATAATGTTTTTTTAAAAAAAAATTAATCAGAATTACTTTAATTAAAATAATTTAATATTATTGCAATAGTTTTGATAGAAATTATTATAGTATTTAATATGGCTAAAAATGCTATAACTTAAGCTCTATGTAGCCTCTTTTTTTTCTCGGCATTCCTGTCATTTGAATATTGTATAGATTTGTATATTTTTTTAAATTTATGATTTATTTTTTAAAAATGGATAAAAATGAAAGACACTCTTTTTTTTATTGGAATCGAACTTCTCCTTTTTATTTTGTATCAATAAGGTATATTTTCTCATCCACATTCACTGACAAAAATCTGATATTAGCTATTAGCGATAGAATTAATGATGAAATTTATTTTCCATTGTTAATTAAAGACGAAATTTTGTATCTGTCTTTGATAAGCGATAGAATTTTTTTTCTTGATGAGCAACAGAATTACAATTTCATCACAAATTAGCGACAAAAAATAAATTTCATGTTAAGTTTGAGATGAAAAAAAAATCTTCCTCATTTTTCCAATCCCGATCTACCTCCTCTTCAGCGTCCGTTCTCTCCGGTGACCTCTCCTATTTTGGCTTCGACGTCTCTCTCTCCGACGTCCTCTGATTACGACGATCTCTCCGATCTCAGTACATTCTTCTCTCTCCGCTCTCTTCTTTGATTTCGGCATCTTCTTTCGCATGGTCACGGTCGGAGAGACTCCCGGCCGCTAGTTTAGCCGGCCGTGAGCTTGGCCGACCATCAACTTACGGCTCGGAGCTCATGGTTGGAAGCTCGTAGTAGCCACCTTGGCCGGTGCCCATGAGCTTGCGGCCAACAACTTGGCCGGCCAAGGTAGAGATTAGCGTCAACATTTTCACCTCCTGTGATTTTAGGGTTCTTACAAATTCCTTCTTATATCCAATTCTGTACAGTAATTGACAATTTTATCTGCATAATCGCAAATGCTATTTGGATCTTAATAGTGTATTTTACGAGTTCAAATGACAGTCTTTAAATTTCTTGCATGATTCACATTTGTTATCTATAGCATTCAAGTCACTTTTACTTTTCTCAAAATCACTATGGTCTATGTTACATGATTCACATTTATTACTACTAAATGATTCAAGAGTTACTATTTTTCTTCATGTACTGATCATTATTCGGGCTAATAAATTAATTTTCATGATTTATCTCCTCCGTATTGATCCTGAAACAAACTGACATAAACATTAAAAACAAACGTTTTATTTTTTGTCACCACAAATTACTTTTGATTCTTGATACAAATAACACTTACCATCGATTTTTGAACCTCAGTTGATTTTGAGATTGAAGCGTGAAAAATGGCATCTTGATACTGTTGTAGATTGCCTCAAACATTGAAGATCATCTATGTTCGTGAAAAATGGCATCTTGATACTGTTGTAGATTGCCTCAAACATTGAACTTGTTTGCATTTGTTGAAGTAGTGTTCTTATATTCAATCTCAGAGAAAAATAGTATTGCATTTGTTAAAGTCACTAGGAACTTTTAAAAACGGTTACATTCCTTTGATCGTGGCAAAAAGGCGAAATGCTTGTCCCAGCGCCCTCGTCAGTTCGTTCCAGGACCAACACGAATGAGGTAAATCACGGGGGCTAGTCTAGCCAGCCCGAACAGTGACTAGTGCATAAAAGGGACAGGAACCTGACTACTAGCCAGGATTTGACCCCTAGATCTCATTATGATAACACCTCATACACTAACCAATAGGTCATCCCGTAGGGACGTTACATTCCCTTGATGCATCGAGTGAACATATTATTTTAAGCTTCAACTTGGTAAAATGCTCCATAAATTACATACTAAAGAATTCATAGTGATCTTTGATTCAATTAGAACTTAGGAAACATTATGATACATTGCAAGTTCCTTAGCACTCACAATAAATTTTCTAAATTATATGTCTCCTAGTTCTTCGTTATTAATGCCCGCTCTACTGCTTGCCGTAATCTTGAAATTCTTACATACCTTAATACCATCTAAATAAGCTTTGGTACCTTCTAAATAAGCTTTAATTGAACTTGCGACATATTTAGGGTAAATTTATTTTAAACTATTGATATTTAGTTTTGTTTTTGATTCGGTAATATTTGAAATTTTATTCTTATTAGGATACAATGTCCATGAATAAAATTTAGATGTACAATAGATTAGATAATGAATTTATTCGAAATGAATTTTTTTTAAAGTTAAAGAATTTGTGAATTTCACTAAGAGTCTAGAATATATGAATGGTTCTGAGTTGCATTGTCTGTATAATTATTACAAATATAGAAATATAGTTTTCCGTGATGAAGATACTGTGAAAGTATATATATGTACAAATGACTTTATATTAGATTACTACAACTGGTACTATCACATATAGTCTTATTTTTCTTATTTAACTGGTGCTTGAGTTGCTTCTTCATTTAACACAATTGTTTTAGGGGAATCATCATCTAATGAGAATATGCAATCAATGATTTACGACGCGATGAATGCAGTTGATCATTCCAATATAGATGAAGAACCGATACTTGAAGTTCAATAACTATATGATATGTTAAAGACTAGTGAAAGAGAAATGTGGAAAGATATTCTATCTGGTCATTTCAACTATCAACCACTGCAAGGTTATTGAACATAATTTCTCAGAACGATGTTATGATAATATTTATCAATTGATGTCAGAGTTGTTCACTGCTGATCACCTGATGACTGATAGCTTCTACAGTACAAAAAAATTGATGAGAGGTTTAGGTTTGCTTGTAGAGAAAATTGATTGTTGTATATGTAATTGCATAATATTTTAGAATGAAGACAGTGAATTGAATGAATGCAAAATTTATACTCACCCTCGTTATAAGAAACATATTCGCATACCATGGCAGAAGAAGAAGAAAAATATTACATGAAAAGTTATATATTACTTTCTATTAACTGCTAGACTTCAATGATTGTATGCATCTATCGCAACAACTTGCCATATGAGTTGGCATCATGAGCATATGCACTAAGAAGGTATAATGTGTCATCCTTGTGACTCGCCTGCATGGAAATATTTTGATACTATATTTCCCTCCTTTGCAATGGAACCACATAATGTGAGATTGAGACTTTCTGTAGATGAATTTCAATCATTTGATCAGTCGAGATAATAATATTCATCTTGGCAGTTATATTAGCACCATACAACTTACCACCATGGATGTGCATGAAAGATGAATTTATGTTCCTTACTGTATTTATTTCTGGTCCAACCAATCTCTAAGAGAAGATAGATGTTTTTTTACAACCTCTGATTGCCGATCTGAATGAATTTTGAAATGTAGAATCGATGATTTATGATATTGCAAGTAAAACTAATTTTACATTGCATGTTGCCTTATTATGGACGATCAATGATTTTTCAGCATACTCAATATTATCGAGATAAACCACGGCTGATTAATTAGCATGCACACATTGCATGACAGAGTCTGATCCATTTTCAGTATCTTGCAGTGAGAAGGTATATTGGTTTGATAATCACTGTAAATTTTTACCAGTTGAACACCCTTTCAAGCAAAATAAGAAAAAATTCCTAAAAAATATTATAGTTAGAAAATTTCCGCCAATAATCAAGTTAAGTGAAGAAATTATTGATCAAATAGACAGTTATGGATTACTACCGATATCTCAGTATGATTCTGATGAGATAAATAAATATATTATTAGAGTCTGCAAGTATGGTTAGAATAAAAGAAACATATTTTGGGAATTGTCATATTGGAAGTATCTGCTCATTCGATATAATTTAGATGTGATGCATGTGGAGAAGAATTTTTTTCAATAATATCTTCAATACTGTGATGAATGTGCCTGGAAGAATTAAAGATATTATAAAATCACGTGAATAATTAAAAGAATTAGTTAGCAGACCAGAGTTGCATCAAAATAAAACAACCAATAAATATTCAAAGGCTTATTATATATTGGATAAAAATAGCAAGCAAGTTTTATGTACTTTGTTGAAAAAAATTAAATTTCCAAATGGGTATGCCTCCAATATAGCTCGATATGTGGATATGAAGAAATTAAAAATGTTTGGAATGAAAAGTCATGACTGTCATGTATTCATGTAAAGACGTATTTCAATAGCTTTCCATAACCTACTTCCTAATAATATTTAGTAAGTACTCACAGAATTGAGTTTATTTTTTAGAGATTTAACATCATGGGTTATTATGACATCTGATATGCTTCAGCTAGAAATAGAAATACCTCTGATACTATGTAAACTTGAGTACATATTTTTACCTAGCTTTTTTGATTTAATAGAACATCTACCAGTACAGATGGATGTGTAGGATCGGGTTGGACGTCGAAGGGGGGGGGGGTGAATAGCCCTTCAAATAAAATTAGATATTTCTCTTGCTTTTAGCTAAGCAAGGATACATACTAGTTAATTAAAAAATAAATGCATATAAAGAAAGAGACACAAAGAGTTACTTGGTTACAACCGGGGAGGTTGTTAATCCAAGATAAGTGGAAGCACTAAAATATTCCTTTGGGCGGAGTAGCCTCTTACAGACGTGAAAAACTCAGACAATTAAAAAGCAGAAGTTGAAAATGAAAAACATAGTGTATTATACAAAACAAGAGGACACAACCTCCAAAATGGTCGAGGTGACTATTTTGCTAACATGGCAGTCATAGGGGCGCCTCAATTGATTGGGGGCGCCTCCAATGGATTGAAACTGATCCATTGGTGATTTGACAGCGCTAGGGGCGCCTCCAAGCATTGGGGGCGCCTTGGTTGAGCTAACTCAGCTTCCAAATCTCATCCGTTGTGGCGGGTCTTCAGCGACGGTCAGAGGTGCCTCCATCTAATTGGCGGGTGGGGCGCCTCCGAGCCTTGGGGGCGCCTCCATCAGTTGGCGGGTGAGGCGTCTCCGAGCCTTGGGGGCGCCTCCATCAGTTAGGAGCTTGAGGCGCCTCCGAGCATTGGGGGTGCCTCGGTTGAGTTGACTCAGCTTTCAGATTTTATCCGCTGCGGTGGGTCTTCAGCAACGGTCAGAGATGCCTCCATTGCTCTGAGGCATCTCCATCCAATTGACGGGTGAGGCACCTCCAAGCCTTGGGGGTGCCTCCATCGATTGGTGGGTGAGGCACCTCCGAGCCTTGGGGGCGCCTCCATCAGTTGGGCGCTTGAGACGCCTCCGAGAGTTGGGGGCGTCTCTAGCGCCTGGCGGTCGAGGCGCCTCCAGTTGTTCTGGGACGCCTCCAATCCTTCTGGATGCCTGGGTGATCTCTGGTCGTCCGAAATTGAGCTCACCCGAATCCAACTACGATCTTCTCCTCGAACAGGCTTCCTCCCTGGTTTCTCGTCCTTCGGATCGCGTCCTTCTTGCTCGCGTTCCTCGGACCGCGTCCTTTTCGCTCCACCAGTGTACTCTTCCGCAGCTTCTCATCCCTTAGATGCACCGAGCCCGTCGACTCACTTCCCGTGTCATCCTTCTCATCCGCTGCATTTTCTGCTCGACTTTTTTGTGTTTCTAAGTTCTTGCACACTTAGACACAAGGATCATAATCACACAGGACCTAACTTAACTCGATTGATCACATCAAAACTATCTCGCGGTACTTACAGGATGTATCCATTTGAACGATTTTTAAGAAAATTAAAAATAATATTCGTAACAAAACACGAGTTGAGGGGTCAATATGTAATGCTTATTTGGATGAAGAAACATCTTTTTCTGCTCTAATTATTTTGTTGTTAACGTGAATATCAGATATCACAAGTGTCATAGAAATTTTAATGATGCTCTCAATGTTTTCTATTTTCAAGTTTCCTAGTAAATCAATGAGTGCATCTATTTCTAGATGGTTAACTCAACAAGAATACTATGCTGCAAGAACATGCATACTCCTAAACTGTGATGAAGTTAAATCATACATAAAGTAAGTTTAGTTCTCTAATCAAATATTTATCTCATTATATTTGTTTGATATCCCAAATGTTCTTAAATATCTCTTCCATGACAACTTGTATGAACAACAACTACAATTATAAAATCTATCAATTAGTGCAAGTGAGGTAGTTGAAAAGTTAGAGGTTGAATTTGCATTATGATTTCAAATCTATGTAAGTTTGAGAAATTTCCATAATTTTTCATCCATGTGTACTAATTAACACCTAATTTATATCATAACTACTTTTATAGGTGAAAGACCGTAGAATATCAAATGTGCAAAATGAAAGGATAATGAATCTTGTATCAGGACCCCTCTATAAAATAATTGTGTACTCTGGTTACTATGTCAATGGTTTCAAATTTCAAGTGACATAATGGGATTCACACAGATTAACTTATAATTCTGGTGTTTGCGTTAAAGGATCTATCGACAACAGTAATACTGAGTTTGATTACTATAGTAGACTTGATGAAATCATAAAGGTTGAATATCCTACATTACCTATAAAAAGGTGTGTGTTATTCAGATGTTCATGGTATGATCCTATTGGTGCAGGAAGCACCAGAATCAAATCTATGTTTTGATGTTGTCAAAGGTTTAAAGTTAAGTCTTATTATTATCTGATGAACTAATCCAGTATGCAGGATCTCAACTCTGAAAGCCCTAGTAGGTCTGGAG